>WOXC01003536.1:0-48000 GCA_011680675.1 Gymnobelideus leadbeateri | reverse complement strand
TGAATGACTTTGTCTTCATGTAAGTTTTTAAACTTGCTTATGACAATGACTGCCTGATGTTTTCTGGAGTTTAGTTAATCAATATATATTGAATAATTAGAGTTAAACTTCTGAAAATTTTGAATGGCATAACATGTATTTAATCATTTCATACTTTTTAATAAAAGTGTTAATGGAGATGTTTGTTGGAACAGGGTCATTATAAAATATACATTAATAATCACTTATAAGAAAAAATAATATCATCCAGTTACTTATTCATTTCTTGACACAAAAGTCGGATTAACTGTTCTGTCTAGAGCAATTATTGCATAAAATTTATTATGTGATCTAATCAAAACAATCATACTGATATATTTACATAAATATTAAAATCAATTGATAAATCACTTTGAATATATTCTAAAGTAGATGTAAGTGTATTAATACATGTGTGACATGCATATATACTATTTTCATTGAAATATGCCATAGTTTAAAAACACATATTACTAGGCCAAACATGCCAAATGTATGTTGGTATTTTTTTGTCCTGGTTATTAATTTAATATACAAAATTGCTTAATATAGGATTCCAAAAAGCTGAATGTTATTTGCTCTAAGCCTGATTTTACTTTTGCAACATACTTCCAGTATAATGGGGTATCAGCTGAAAGGCATTTAGGATGTTAGCCACCCCCCCCCATTTATTTCTTTTTTAATTATTTTAAATCAGAAAAAACAATTAAGTACAGGCAAGTGAACATGTGTTTTCAGGACTGTACTAATAAAATATTTTGCTTTTTTCTTTAATTTTTCACAGATTGGGGTGCCTAGGTGGCGCAGTGAGTAAGAGTGCCAGCCTCAAAGTTGGGATGACCAGAGATCGAAACCGGCCTCAGAAAATGAGCACCCACACATAAATAATGACTAGCCGTGTAACCTTGAGCAAGTTACTTAATCCCAATTGCTTTAAAAAAATTTTTTTTCACAGATTAAAAGAGATAGTATTTGAGTTGGGAATTGCAAGGGCTTATTTTGGCTCTGCCACTTATTTGCATATCTTTGGGCAAGTGATACCTTCTCTGAGACTTAATTTCCTTCTCCATGGAATGAGTGGGAGTGGTTAATGAGTTCCTTCTTAGGCCCCTTCTAGTTTTAAATCTGCAAATTTTCTAATTTTTAAATTTAATAATATTTTCTAATGGTTGTATTCAGGATACTGGATGTTTTATTTCTAGATTTGTCCAGCATATTTGAGATTTTATTAGGACTAGGAGGTGAACTGAAAGACCCCTATAAATCTTAGTTCTGGTATGTTTGTAGAACCACATCTATTACAGATAATGGTTCTATAGATTATTGGGGTGTGTGGGGCTGTGTGTGTCCTGTTTGTGTATCTTATTTAAATTCTCTTTTTTTTCTCAATTGCCTTCCCCCACAATTGTGGGATAGGGTTATTGTTTTTTTTTTTTTTTTTTTTTTTTTTTTAAACAAATACTTTATTAACTTCTGTTTTACATCATTTTCCGCCAGATTTTGAGTTACAATCATTTTCCCCCCATTATTCCCCTACCCAACCTCCCAGAATAGCAGTCCCACAAGATATCGCTTCCTCCAATCTGCTCTCTCCCATACCTTCTCCCATAATTCAGTATATGTTGTACATGTCTAGCTATGCAAAACATTATCATAGTAGATATATTGTGCAAGGCTGCTTATAATTCCCTCCCACTCATCCCACCCCCCACCTGGTCCATCCTCTACATGATCCTGTCCCTCTTCTATAGTGGGTACTTCCAACCTCCCCTCACCCCAAGGATGCCCTCCCATCCATCATCTCTCCTCTCATCCCCCTTCCCCCTATCCTGCTGCAGGTTGAGATATCCCATTTAGTATGTATGTCATTTTCTCTCTGAACCAAATTCAATGTGAATGTGATTTTGCCTTTTTAGCCTTCCTTATTCTCCCCCTCCTTTGCACCCACTTCCCCTACATGAGATAGTTTACCCTTCCATGTCTCTCCCCATCTCCTCTTGCCACTTTCCTCTCTCACCTCATAATTTCATCCCTTGAGTACTCTCCCTTCCCAACAAAATCAACCTATGCCCTCTATCCATATATAACTGTAACCATATACACACACATTCACATATGTATTCGTATGACCACACCCCCTTCTTCCATTATTTTCATAGTGGGAAGATATCATCAGTCACAGATATTGCTTTTCCATATAGGAATGTAAATAGTTCAACTTTGATAAGTTCCTTTTGATTTCTTTTCCCTGATTACCTTCTCAGGCATCTCTTACTTCTTGCGTCTTGATGTCAAATTTTCTATTCAACTCTGGTTTTTTCCTCAAGAATGCTTGAAAGTCCTCTATTCCACTGAATGACCATATTTTCCCCGAAACAAAATACTAAGTTTTGCTGGGTAGGTGACCCTTGGGTTCATTCCCAGTTCTTTTGCCCTCTGGAATATCATATTCCATGCCCTTGATCCCTCAGTGTAGAAGCTGCCAGGTCCTGGGCTATTCTGATTGTGTTTCCACAATATTGAAATTGTTTCTTCCTGGCTGCTTGTAGTATTTTCTCCTTGATCTGGGGATTCTGGAACCTGGCTATAATATTTCTGGGAGTTTTCTTTTTGGGATCTTTTTCAGGAGGTGATCGGTGGATTCTTTCAACCTCTATTTTGCCCTCTGAATCTAAAACATCAGGGCAGTTTTCCTTGAGAATTTCTTGAAGGGTGATTTCTAGGTTCTTTCCTTGATCATGGCTTTCAGGTAGTCCAATAATTTTTAAATTGTCTCTCCTGGATCTATTCTCCAGGTCAGTGGTTTTTCCCATGAGATATTTCACATTGCCTTCTAATCTTTCATTTGTTTGGATCTGCTTAACAGCATCTTGATTTCTCATAAAGTCACTAGCTTCCATTTGCTCCAGTCTAACTCTGAAGAAAGAATCTCCTCAGTGAACTTTTGAGATTCTTTTTCCATCTGGCAAATTCTACTTTTTAAGGCATTCTTCTCCTCATTGCCCTTTTGGGCCTCCTTTGCCATTTGAGTTAGTCTATTTTTTAAGGTGTTGTTTTCCTCAGTCAGGCTGTTGACCCTCATTTCATACTTTTCCTGCATCCTTCTCATTTCTCTTTCTAATTTTTCCTCCACTTCTCTTATTTGATTTTTAAAGTCCTTCTTAAGGTCCTCTATGGCCTGCAACCCGCTCATGTTTTCCCCTGGGGCTTTTGGAGCAGGACTTCTGACCTCACAGTCCTTTTCCCGCTCTATGCCCCCAAAATAGGAGTCTAGGGTTGCATTTTTCTGTTTCCTTTGCCTTGGCATGTTGCCACTTAATTACTTGACTTTTGGGCTTGTTGCCACACTATGGCTTTAAGGCCAGATAGAGGAATTTTCGTCCCGAACGTGTGGGGGGCAACTTCCATTTCTGGCAAGCTGTAAACCCACCCACGACTTCCACCCTAGATCACAATCCAGATCCAGGGAGGTTAAAGCAAGAGCGATTACCCCCCAAGACTGATCGCTGGATCTCCCCACGATTTGCAGGCTGGGAGCCGGAGATGCCTCTGAAAACTACAAAATGGCGTGTCTCCTCAGCGGCTTCTAGCCCCCAGGGGAGGGAGCTGACGCATTCCCCAAATACAGGTCCCAAAGTCCATAGGACATGACCCTCTATATGTCCCTAGGCAAGTCTATGTTGACAATTCTGGAGCTCTCCACAGTTCCTGGTGTTCTGGGGTTCCTCCAGCCGGCTGCTGGCCCTGCCGCCCTTGCAGGAAAAACCTCGGCTCACGTGGACCTGGGCTCGGCTCGGCTCCTGCGCTCTGCCGCTGCTGGCTCCCAGACTGCTGCGCTGGTCCTTCCTGCAGGGTGCTGGGCTGTCCTCAGCGGGAGGTTGGCTTCTCTGTGTCGTTCTGTGGGTGCTGGGGCTCCAGAAGTTTTTCAGAGTCCTTTTTTACATAGTTTGTGGAGAATCTGGGGGCAGAGAGGCTTGGACGAGCTGTTTCTACTCCGCCATCTTGGCTCCGCCCCCCCTTATTGTTTTTTTTTAAGACTTTTTTTAATGGTATTTAAAAATCTGATTTCCTTCTAGTTATTGCGAAAGAGGTAGGTGAGTATGAGTACTATGAATTTTGGGGAATAAATTCACCAAGAAACCTCCAGGACAAAGAAGCTTAGCTATGGTGTTATTTTTAAGGTTGGTACTGGTTCCCATCCTTCCTGGCAATCACAGGCTGTCAGAATAATTCTATCCTAGAGATTGCTAACTATAGAGAAATTAATTTTCCTATAAGAAGAAACAATCTGATCTTTATCAACTCATGACTGTTTGCTTATATATCCCTGACCTGACTACCCATCATTTCCTTTCTGTGGAGGAATGCTGATGATTAGGTCTGAGTTAGTTTTAAGTTAGTTTAAAAAATTATAAGACCCAATATGTATCCTCAGGAATTGAAGTTACTATCAGCCTGAGCAGTCTTCATAAACGAAATAATAAATTTATTTCCCTCACAAACTGGATACTAAATTTGTGATGTTCACCCTCTTCTCCCAGTCTTTCAGACCTCACAGATGTGGAATTCTCTCCCTGCTGGTTGGGAAATTCAAACATACTCATGCATCTAACATTTTTGATGAAAGCAAATGAAGAAAAACAAAGAACACAAACACTCTACTTTCTCTCCTCAAATCATTATTAAGGGAAAATTATTCCAAGGCAAGGAAATAGAGATAGACACATAAATAAAAATTGCATCTTATATGTAATGTTCCATTTATCTTGTTTGAAAGGAAATTTGGTTAAACAATCTAAGGAGATTGGAATATCTGGTAATGACTCTGGTTAGCAAAGGTTTTATAAGTGAAGTTACTTTTAAAGAAGCTATAAGCCAGAGTAAGGGGAAAAAACCAAAATAATAAACAGAAACAAACACAATTCCCACAGCATTACAAAATTACTTGGAAAAGTGTTGTTTTAAGGCTGAACAGCAGAGAAGTTGATCTTTGTTTCACAGTTTTAAGAAGGTTGTAAAACTTCTGGGAACCTCGGGGTAGTAACCGGACGTTCTTAAGCAATTTTATGAAAATTCTTTATTTCTTATTATTGAGAAATTAAGAGCAATTATATATTTTCTATAGCTAAAGTCTATATAAATATGTATGTGTTATATATATATATGTATATGCATATTACTTTGAATATTTTTCATCTTAAATTTTGAGTTTTACATTTTCTCTCTTTGCCAAACCTCCCACACTCACTTATAAGGCAAGTGATATATCATTTGAAAAATGTATCTCATGTAAAATCATATAAACCATATTTCCATATTAGCTATATTTCAAAACAAAGGAAAAAAGAAAGCTAGAAAATTATAGATTTTGTACTCAAAGTTCATCAGTTCTCTCTTTTTGGAAGTGGATAGTATTTTTTCATCATAAGTCCTTTGGAATTGTCTTGGATCATTATATTGATCAATGTAGCCAGCCCTTTCAAAGTTGAGCTTCATAAGAATATTTTCTCAAACCACCCCACTCATTAATTCTCATGCAATAATAGTACTCTGTCATAGTCATATGCTACAACCTGTTCAGTCATTCACCAATTGATTAGCATCCTCTCAACTTTCATTTTTTGCAAGCACAAAAGAATGGATATATTTTTGTACAAATTAAACTTTTTCCTTTTTCTTTGAACTCCTGGAAATATGAATAATTTAATGTCCTTTTGGACTGTTTCAGGTTTTTTACAGAATGGTTGGACTACTTCACTACTGAAACCACAATTTATTAATATTCCTATTTTTCTTTACTCTTCTATTATTTGGTATTTCTAAGAGTTGTGGGGTGGTATTTCAGAGTTGTTTTAATTTGTCTTTCTATAATGAATAGTGATTTAAAGCATTTTTCACATACAAACATATGTATGTATATGTATATGTGTTTGAGGAATGAGGCCTTTATCAAAGTCTATGGTAACTTTTAGCAAAGTCCAATTTCTCTGATTTTCTCTTTTAATTATCTATATTTTTGCTTTTGCTTTGTCTGAGATTATGGTTGTTCCCCCTTTCTTTTTGTTTCCTGACCAAGGTCTAAGTGCTCTGTACATCCTGCTTCAGCTGCCTTCAAGGCCTTTGGAACAGATTATTCTCATCCATCCATTCCACTAGGGAAAGTCTTCAGATGCTTGAGGTAGAAATCCCCATAACTCAGTAAGATTTGAAGTCTGTCAGTAACACTCAACCTGGTTGAGCTAGCCTGCCACAATGTTTACAGAGCTGTGACCATTGTGCATGCTACAGTTATCAGAGCCACAGGTTAGAGGTGCGTGTCAGGTGCACACCAAAGGTAGATCAACAGTGGAAAAGTCTAAGCAAGCCCTCATGCCAGAGGTGCTAGTCTCCCCTGAATGTTCTGAAAACTCTTTATGGCAGCTAGACTGAAAGGTGGCATCATATGCATATTCTCTAATCCTTTCGGCTCAGAATCATGTGAATCAAACAAAATTATTAGGAAAGAGCCAAGGCACTAGTAACCTCATCTCCTCATGCTTATATGCTCCAATCAAAATGCCTTTGTCCTTATATGAAAGTTGCTTGCCCCAGCCTGTTAAAAACGACACACATAACTCAAACTGAGACTAGTTCACTCAATTCTAAGTAGATAGGTGGCACCATAGATAGGGACCTAGTCCTAGAGTCAGGAAGAAGTGAATTCAGATCCAGTCATAGACATTTACTAAGTGTGTGTCCCTGGGCAAGTTACCTGCTTTGACTCAGTTTGCCTATCTGTAAAATGAGCTAGCAAAGGAAATGGCAAATCACTCTAGTACCTTTTGCCAAGCAAACCCCAAATGGAGTTATGAAGAGTTGAACACAACTGAAAAACTAAAACATTCAATTCTTACTGCATTAGTGTGTTGAATATAATCCTTTTAAATTTTAGAGTTTGCCTCATTAATCATGGTGAATCCTTGAACAATTTTTTTGGCCTTTTAACAGGACATTACAGACTATCTAATCTTACTCTCATGTATTTGAAAGGAAAGTAATGTGCAGGGTGGGAGAGAGATTTTCCAGAAATCAACAAGGTAGTAAGTGCTAGAGTCAGAATTTGAATTCAGGTTTTTGACTCTTAATCTAGAACTCAACAAATTCTCTAACCTCCCTCTCTTCCATTTTCTCCTTATTTCTTCTCTCTCTCTCTCTCTCTCTCTCTCTCTTTCTCTCTCCCCCTCTCTCTTTCTCACAGCTTCCTTTAGCCTCTCCTCTCCCCTTTTTCCTTTCTTCCTTCTCTTAATTTCTTACTCCCATTACCCCTTTTCTCTCCTCTCTGTATCTCACTCTCTCTATTTCTTTGACTCTGGCTCTGGCTCCATGATTTCCTTTTTTTCTCTCTCTCAGCTGATAACTAATTACAAAGATAATGATGCAAAGTAGATAATTTTAGTTTTTCTAAAACAAATAGTCTCCTTACTAAAACATTAGTAGGAGTCATAATTAAACTATATTTTGTAAGAATCCTGCTAGATAAAAGGATCTATTTTATAAGAAATTAACAAATATAAAATTAAGTACAAACAATTCATTATCCTATACTTTTTCCTAAGTTGTTAAAACAATTCCTTGGGACTTCTGACTCTGTTTTCCAGCTATTTCCTTCAAAGTCAGAAATCCAGGATCTTATGTTCATTCTGGGGCTCTGTGTTTCAATCGTCCCTGCCTTCCTTCAAGACAAAGTTAACAAAAGGCCTCAGACGTCTTTGATTCTTAGATTCTTAGAAATCCCTTTCCCTCTGACTTCTAGATGGATGTGACACCCTTGACACCCTGGTATTGAGGAAATTTTAATGTTTATCACTTCAGTCTATTCTCTTTAGATATTGTCTTTAGGTATAGAACTTGTTTCCAAACCTCACCCTGTCTCATTTCTACCTGTCAACTCAGGGAGTAGAGAAGTGCTTTTCTCTATCCAGCAAACCTTCTCACCATCTGGCAACTCTCTTGTTGACGTGGTTGTCTAATAAAACTTAACTTAAAGGACAGCATATCTAAGGTTTCTCTTTTCCATTGTAACTTTTCCCAGATAAGGAGTGAGCCATCAACTAATATTTACCCCAGTTATGGAATGTATCTTGCATCTCTTCTCTTCTCAGGATTAGTGGGAATTTTACAAATTCCTTTTCTGCATGTAATCCTCATATTCACTAAAACTACTCTTGAGAAGGAATCCAATTTTTAGTTTTAAAACATTATAAACATTTTGAGGAGAAAAACCCTCAGAAATTATTCTGAAAGAGGGACGAACATAGGTTGAAATAACTCCACAAATGTCAATATAATAAAGTTAAAAAGATGTATAATACAGATGACAAAATGCTGAAGAAATTTGAAGGAACTGAATAAATTAGGGGAGATAAACATATGATGTCAGTCTTGTAGGTGATAGTCTTGGCATTGATAGATGACTAAAATATTTATAGGTATAGAGGAAGATAATTGACATTTTCAATCATCCATCAATGCCAGGAGCAAGATAGTTTATTTAATATTATATGGGTGTGTCTATTTGCGTGTATATGTATACACATCTGTATGTGTATATTGACATTTAATATCATAGATGCACACACATAAATATATATGTATAAATATATGCTCATATATCCATACATTATGTGTGTGTGTGTAACTGAGACAAATGGAGTCAATAATCTTTTTCATTCTATACTTCTTTACATATCTACACTTTATGAGGAGGTTGCTTTGTAATTGGATTCTAATGCAGTTTAAATCTTTCTTGAATGCTTGATTTTGAAGAGTTCTCATTGGATTGCTATGCTTACTTCTGTTTTCTCCTTCTAGCTCTTAATTGATCTCTGGCATTTTTGACTTTGAATTGTTCTTTTACTGCTATTTTTCTTGGTACAGTAGACAGGTTTTACTCCCTGACCATACATGGACTACTTATTCCATCCATGAAGTAGAATACAGGTTTCTTGGATAGTAGGACACTGATCCCTGTCCACAGCCTCTTTCAGAGCTCAAAGATCTAAAGTGTGTGCTTGTTTGGAAAATGCATCTCTAAGTGGATAGGCTGCTACCCTGCAGGAGACAAATAATTGGCTCAGCAACTAACTAAGAATTATATCAATTCTAATTCCTTAACCCTCAACATGTCAGTCAACTTTCAAGAAAAAATTTAAGAATTGTCCTCTGACTCCTGGTCCTGATTTTTCTCCTGATGTCTGACTATGCCAAGTTTGACATTAGAATCCTGTGACTGACTGGACCATCCTCTCATATGTCACCAATAAAAAAGTACTACCTAATAAGATTGAGACATTCCTAAAGGAGTTTTTGGTGATGTCTGACTCTCACCTGTGGGCAATGAAGAAGAACCACTGAATTTCCTGGGGACCTGAGCAGGTAGGAAAGGACAGTGACTAAAAAAGAGAATTGGTTGCTCAGATGGGGAATTTGGGAATAGTTACATCTGTAATGTCCATACTCCTCATCTATAGCTAGTTACACTATAAAGATATTTCTCATTTTATATAGAAATAGTAGTGTAGTGTCATCTATATGGAATAGTATGCAATGATCTTCTGATAATGAAGACACTGACCTTCACTCCTTTGTGCCCAACAGTAGCTGAAAAAGCCATGAATCTGAAAAAAATAGAGATCTCCACCATGAAATGGTAAACTGGTCTTCATGTACTTGTGTTATAAGTCTTAATTTTTCTTTCTGAGCTTAAATATGGTCTGATTCAGTTATGTGCTTAGTAGAGCAGGAGTTCTGGGTAGGCTTAAACTTGAATTTCTGTACTTATGAGCAGACTGATGAATGTGAGTCATGTTTTAGCTGATCATCTATAACAGGTGGACACCTGTTAATGACAGCTGACATCAGCTTAGGTAATAAATATATCTCAGAGTACATTCTGAGGCAATGCCTCTATCTGGCAGGGTTGAGCAAATACAGCACTCACAGAAAATTGTTGGATAGATAGACTCCTAGGATTTAGAACTAAAAGGGATTTCAAATATAATCTAGCCTAGCTCCCTCATTTTACAGAAAATTAAGGCCTAGAGGCTAATGATATCATTCATTCATAGATCTAGAATTAGGACATTAGAAGCCACTTTACCCAAACCCCTCATTTTATGGATGAGTGAAGAGAAAATTTAAATGACTTTTCCATGGCCCCACAGGGAATGAAAGGCAGAGTCAAGACTTCAATCATCCTTAAGAAGATTTCTGAAGGGCACATTGATAGTATGCATGAAGGCTACCATTTGAGGTCTTCTCCATCCAAATACATTGTTTTTATTGTTATTATTACTGTTCTTGTAGTAGTTGTTGCTTTCAATTTAAAATGCTGCTGATCATGAGATAGCACGAATTTCTAGAGGATTTTGTAAACCAGCCAGAGGGAATTAGCAAGTCACCTAGTTCTTTGATAAAGGTAGTAAATATTATCAGGGAATTGAAGGCAAATAATGTGTAAGAACCTCTTATTCTATCCCTTATGATCAGATGCTCTTCTTCACCCAGAAATACAGTGATCTCATTTTGAGCTAAAATATACCCATTATAGCAAAACGGTTCTTCATATATTCCCCTGGTCTCCTTTGTCCTGCCTGGCTTTTGGGGAGACTCTGAAATTTGATTCATCATGCTTAACTGGGAAATGCCAGGGTTTATTAGTGGTATCTTCTCTTACCTCTTTAATTGTGGGTTTCTAGTCATCTTTTCAGTAACAATGTATCCTTAAGATGCCCAATCTGACAGTAATATGTAGGGTAGATGAAGACACGAGAGGACAGAGACAAGAGGACCAACTATGAAACAGTTTGAACAATTTGAATGTAAAATAATGAGAACTTATTATTTTTAAACTTTTTTGCCTTTTTTTTTTATTTTTTCCATCTGTCCTTTTTTCCAATTTATTTATTTATTTTTAATTTTCAACATTCATTTCCACAAGATTTTGAGTTACAAATTTTTCTCCCAATCTTTCTCCTACCCCCACCCCAACATAGCAAGTCTACTAAATATCCCTGCACTCAATCTGTTCTCTCTTATATCCTCCCTCATTTCTGCCCACCCCCAAACTTTCTAGTAGGGCAAGATGAATTTCTATACCCTAGTGCCTGTATACCTTATTTCCCAGTTGTGTAAAAAAAAGCATTTTTTTTTTTACAAAATTTGATTTTAAAACTTTGAGTTCCAGATTTTTTCCCCTTCTTCCCTCCTCACCTACCCCCTTAGAAGATAAGCAATTCACTACAGGTTGTACATGTGTAGTTAACCAAATCATTTCCATAGTAGTTATATTGTGAAAGGCTAACTATAATCCCCTCCATCCTAATCTGCCCCCCACTTATTCTGTTTTCTCCTTTGACCCTGTTCCTTTTCAAAAGTGTTTTGTTCTATCTACCCTCTCCCCAAATTTGCCCTCCCTTCTATCACCCTCCCCCTTATCCCCTACCTCCTTATTTTCCTATAGGGTAAGATACCCAATTGAGTGTGTATGTTATTACCTCCTTAAGCCAAATTCAATGAGAGTAAGGTTGACCCATTCCCTTTTACCTTCCTGCTCTTCCCCTCCATTGTAATGATTTTCTCTTGCCTCTTTTATATGAGGTAATTTTCCCTAATCTATCTCTCCCTTTCTCCTTCTCCCAATATAATCCTCTCTCACCCCTTAATTTTATTTTTTAGATATTATCACTTCATATTCAACTCTCCCAGTGCCCTTTGTTTATGTATACTTGTACATATGTATGCACACACTTACACATATATTTATATACACATACACCCTCCTATTCATACACATACATGTATATGTATATATATATATATACATATACATGTATGTATACACACACATACATATATATATTCCCTTTAACTATAATACTGAGAATAGTCTTCTGAGATACAGTTCTGAGTTACAGTTATCATTTCCATGTAGGAATATAAATAATTCAACTTTAATAAGTACCTTATGATTTCTTTTTCCTGTTTATGTTCTCATGCTTATCTTGCTTCTTGTATTTAAAAGTCAAATTTTCTGTTCAGTTCTAGTTTTTTCATCAGGAATGCTTGAAAATCCTCTATTTCATTGAATGACCATATTTTTCACTGAAACATTATATTCAGTTTTGCTGGGTAGGTGTTTCTTGGTTTTAATCCTAGCTTCTTTGACTTCTAGAATATCATATCCCAAACCCTTTGAGCCCTTAATTATATTTCCATTTTAGATGTATCTCATGTGTCTCCATTTTAGATGTATCTCATGACTTCTTGGTTCCATATGACAGCATGATTCCTTCTTTTCTTGAAAGTTTATTTCTGTCTTCATAGTATTAGGCAGTCCTAATTTACATCTTATTTATCTGATGATTTATTTTCTATAACCTTCTCTGTATCTGCTTCCTACTCCCATTCTCTTGTCCAGCTTCCCTTCTCTCCAAATACCCTTAGAGAAATATTTTTTCCAGTTTTCATGGTGAATAGTGGATAGCCATTTGGTAAGTTTCTGAGAAACTACAGTTATTTTCAAGCTCTTTCTAGATTAAGTCTGAGAATGTTATTGCTTTTATGAATACATTATACAAAATATTATCAGAATAATTAGTCAGATTTGATGAAATTATCAGTTGCTTTAATTTCCTTTGACTACTGTTTGAATTGATATAATATGAAATGACAAATCCCCTCATCCAAGAAAAGATCTCTCACCTAAGCTATCATGTGCAGCTAAGTGGACAAGCTACTAAACTTGCCTGCCAGCATATGTATCTTGTACATTCACTAATAGTTAATGTATTGGGCCCACAATTAAGCAGCAGGAAGAAGGACAATTGAATTGCCTTTTGGAAATTGAAAAGCTCTTTTTAATTATCCCATCCTTCTAAATGAAACAAAAGCACATTTTTTTAACCTCAATAATTTACTAGTGGTATTGTCCAGCTAAAATTAATGGAAGATTATCACTCACTGGTGAAATGAAAATATGAATTACTCAGGTAGCAATAGAGAAGTACATGATGGGTAAAGGCAGGTTGTAACAGTTCTAGAATAAGGAACTATAAAGAACGAGGGTAGTTGATATCATCAAGTTAATGTATAATCAAAGAGAAGTTGATCTGTGCAAGTGCAAAGAGTAAAAGACAAATGATAGGATGATCACATGCTTTGTGATGGAAAGATAAAATAAGGCTGGCTCTCAGCAAGTTGGATTAAACCCTCTTTCTCAAAATTATAGAAACACCTGGACAGCAGTTTCATGCAATTCCTCAGCATACATCAGTTGAAAACTAAATCAATAGTTGAATTGTTCATCATTTTGAGATTGCAGATACATCTGTACATTTGAGGACCATCCTAATCATACTTTTATTTACTTCTTTTTTGGGGGGTAGATTTGCTTTGTTTTAATTTTTTTTCAAATGCTTTATTAAATTCTGGCTCAAATCATTCATTTCCATCAGATTTTGAGTTACAATTTTTCCCCATTTTTCCCCTACCCACCACCCCAGAATAACAGTCATACAGGATATCCCCTCATCCAATCTGCTGTCTCCCATCTCTTCTCCCATACCACCTTCAACTTTTATAGTAGGGTGGGGTGAAACCCCGCACCCTATTGCCTGCATATCTTATCTCCCAATTATATGCAAAGTAGTATTAATCATAGTATTTATATATTTTTTTAAAAAATTGATTTTAAAAGGAAGATAAGAAACTCAGTATATGTTTTATATTTGTAGCTATGCAAAGCATTACCATAGTAGATATATTGTAAAAGACTAAATATTTTTCCCTCCCCCCCATCCCACCTTCCACCTGGTCCACTCCCCATCTTGATCCTGTCCCTTTTCAAAATCGGGTGCTTCCAACTTCCCTCCCCCCCAGCCCAAACTCCCCTCTACCACCTCCCCCCATCTCCCTCCCCACCATGCTCCTGTAGGGTGGGACACCCTATTTAGTATGCATGTCATTCTCTCCCTGAGACAAATTCAATGAGAATAAGGTATTGCCTTTTTTCTTTCCCGTCCCTCCCCTCCCCTGCAACCACATTCCCCTGCCTCCTCTACAGGAGACAGTGCACCCCACTGTCTCTCCCCACTCCCCCTCACCACATTACTCTCTTACCTCTTAAACTCACCTTTTAAGTATCATCCCTTCCTATTAAATTCAACCTGTGCCCTCTATTTATGTATACCTGAAAACATATATACACACATTCACAGATGTATTCATATACCCATATACCCTTCTTCAACTATTTTCATACTGAGAAAAGTTGCATCAGTTACAGTTATTGCTTTTGCCTGTAGGAATGTAAATAGTTCAACTTCCCTGTTTACCTTCTCAAGCATCTCTTGCTTCTTGTATCTGAATGTCAAATTTTCTATTCGACTCTGGTTTTTTCTTCAAGAATGCTTGAAAGTCTTCTATTCCACTGAATGACCAAATTTTCCCCTGATACACGATACTCAGGTTTGCTGGGTAGGTAATTCTTAGTTTTAATCCCAGGTCCTTTGACCTGCAGAATATCATATTCCATGCCCTTCAATCCCTCAGTGTAGAAGCTGCCAGATCCTGTGTTATCCTGATTGTGTTTCCACAATATTGAAATTGTTTCTTTCTGGCTGCTTGTTCAAGCTGTGGTGTCTCCTCAGTGGCTTCTTGCCCCCAGGGAAAGAAGTTGATGCATTCTCCCAACCAGTCCCAAAGTCCATAGGGCATTGACCTCTCACTTTATCCTAGGCATCTATGTGTTGATAATTCTGGAAACACCACAACTTCTGGTGTTCTGGGGTCCCTCCAGCTGGCTGCTGATCTGTTCAGCCTTGGGCTAAAACTTCGACTCACATGGGCCTGGGCTTGTCTCCCAGACAGCTATGCTGGCTGCTCCCTTTTCCAGGCTGCCAGGCTGTCCTCAGCGGGAAGTTAGCTTCTCTGTGTCATTTTGTGGGTTCTGGAGCTCCAGAGGTTGTTCAGAGTCCCCTTTTTAAATAATTTTGAAGTGGTGTGCATTGGAGCTCTGTGGAAGTGCTGTTTCTACTCTGCCATCATGACTCCCCTTTTAATTACTTCTAAGATTACCCTGGGGAAAGTATTGTAAACTTTTCCAAGAGAGATAATGAAGAGATGGGAAACCAACCCTGTTGTTGTTGCTGTTCAGTCATTTCAGTTGTGTTCAACTCTCCATGACCCCATGTAGGGTTTTCTTGGCAAAGATATCAGAGTGGTTGCCATTACTTTTTCCATCTCACTTTAGAGAGGAGACAAACAAGGTTAAGTGACTGGCCCAGGGGCCCACAGCTAGCAAGTGTCTGAGGACGTATTTGAGCTAAGAAAGATGAGTCCTGGCTCTGAGCCTTGTACTCCATCCACTGTAGCCCTAGCTGCCCACCTATAAACTCCCAGTTAAAGGAATGGATATTGATTGTAACATTCTGTGAATTTTGATCTTTATTTTTGTAACTTTTTTGAGAGGGTATTGTTTCATTTTGTTTTCTCTTTTTTTTCCACTAGTACATAGTACAGTGACTGGCATATATTATTATTATTATTAGTTGATTTTCCACAATAATAATCATTTGCCCAGAACCTTTTTAAGGTATTATTACACTGATAGTGTTACATAAGAAGAAAAGGAGTTTTGGAGAACTTAAATGACTTCCCTTGGCTGACATAGATAATCCTAGAATTATAATTTGAACCCAGATTTTTGCATTCCAAATTCAAACATCTATTCACCATGCCACACTGCTTATCTTCTCTGCATTGCCAAATATAAGCAAACCCCATGGTGGTTACAGTCAATTATTAGATCACTATATATTGTTTCAAAGCTTACCAGAGTATTTGGCACAGAATATGGGCTAAATAAATGTTTATTAATAAATTCTTTACATTTATAAACTTACATTTACAAATAAAACTGATGCATTTTAATAAAGTGCTAAAATAAGCCTATCAGTGTTAGTTTGATGTTTGTAGTTGTCCCTATAGATATGTTACATGCCCTACTTCAGTCTTTTGGCACCCAAGATTATTATTTCTTTTTTTCCCTTATCTGTAATTAGACTTAGAAAGTAATGAGGTGGTGCCATTGAGATTCTATTATCGGATCACACTGCTGTTACCCTTTCTTACTTTCTTTCCTCTAGGTAACCTGCTGCTAAATCAGTTCACCCCAGTGTGAAATGAAAACAAACCTGATCTCAAGTCCTCATCACTTATGACCTCTTCCCTTCCCATTTATTATAAATAGTATCTAAAAATTTCAAAATTTACAATTGTTTCTAGTAGTTTTGAACTATTTTGTCAGTCCTAGTTCAGAAAAACACCAAACTTCTGGATAATTCTCTCAGACAGGAAACTTTTCTGAACATCATGGCTTGGTACTTCACTGGGTCTGCCCCAAGTATCAGAACAGACGTATCTAAGACTGCTGAATCTCCCACTTGTTTTCTGCAGTGGTAATGAGGACCTGTGTGCACATGTCCTCTTATATTTGAACATATGGATTTGAATGATCATTCATCTTATAAATCAGAAACCTCTTTTATTTTGAGCCATGGACTTTGGAAGTTACCCACTGTACTATTTCAAATCTGTCTATAAACAGGAGCCTCCAAAATATGATTGCAAGGAAGGGTTTCACTTTTAAAGAACTAGAAGAGAGGATGTTTTGAATTGCCTCAATTCTTTTTTTAATCTGTTTTTTTTTTTTTTGCTTTTTTGAGAGGGTGGGGCAGGGTGATTGGGGTTAAGTGACTAGCCCAAGGTCACACAGCTAGTAAGTGTTAAGTATCTGGTTCCAAATTTGAACTCAGTTCCTCCTGATCCCAGGGCTGGTGATCTATGAATAGTTCCACCTAGCCAACCTGAATAGCCTCAATTCTAAATTCAATTCAAGTGAGTCTCTGATGAAGAGTTCAAGTTCATTCACTCATCCCTGCTATTTCTATTAATTTTAGGATGCTCCTACTTGGCAGCTATATGTCTGATGAATACAATTAAGCTATACAATCTGGTGTCTATAAAGATTTCTTTTTCTGACATTCATCCAATGATTTTTTTCTGCTATCAAATTCTCCTATTCTCTAGTCTTTCCTTCCCTCTGAATTTTTTTTTTTTTTGCTTTTTGGAGGGCAATTGGGGTTAAGTAACTTGCCCAAGGTCATATGGCTAGGTTTTTTTGTTTGTGTGTGTGATAAATGTCTGAAGTCGGATCTGAACTCAGGTCCTTCTGACTCCAGGGCCGACGCTCTACTCACTGTGCCACCTAGCCACCCCCTCTCTGAATTCTTTATGCAACTTCTCTATGGGAAACCAAGTATCTAGTAATTGTTCCAACCTAAAAAATCATCATGTAAGCATCTACTTGGTAGATGGAACTCTGATCTTAGGATGCATATATTTCTTTCCTAAAATATATAAAACATCTCTCATAATAATTCTATGGACTAAGCAGTATTGTTCCTATTTTAAAACTGCATTTCTTTTTAAAACTGAAACTTATTTTTCACTCAATTTCTTTTCTTGTAACACAAATAATATTAAATATAAATGAGAAGGTCTGAGTTCAAATCTTGTCTCCAACATTTACTATGTGAATGTAGTAAGGGGCAAAATACTTGGACTCTCTGAGCATCTTTTATCTTCATATAAAGAATGGGAATATTAGCATGCATGCTACCTACCTCACAAACCAATTTGGAGAAATCTATAATTGGTATGTGACTTTGCTTGGATATTATTTGAATAACATTTCTCATTCTTTTTATTTTAAATTTAACAATCACTTAATGTTTGCCCATTGCAATCCTGCTACTGTACTAAGTTCCAGGGATATAAGTAAAAAGAAAGATTGGGGTAGAGCAAAAATGATGAGAGGTAATCATCAAGGGAAGGGAGAAACATAATTTTTAAGCAAATAGTTTTAAGAAATGAAGCTTACAGCATGTGTGTCTTCCCCCCTCTTTTTGGAACATAGTCTTTTAGTAATGCAAAAAAATAGATTACCTAGATATTCTAGACTGGTTTGAAAATGAGGCATACAAGTACAGGTTGAGGAAGATTATCACATATGAAAGAAACATCTGATGGGCTCCAAAGCTAGTGTGGTTTTAGGCTATGTTACAAGAGGCACATTATTCAGATGGAAGGATTGATGGTACCACCATACATATAAATCCCTTGTCAAACTCAACCAAAGTATATTCATTTCTGAGTTTCACATTTTATAAAGGGCATTGATTAACTGAAGGAGACCCAGAGGAAGTACCCATAATGTTAAGAAGACTGAATAGCATTCACATATATGGGTAATTTTAAAGAATTGATGACTCTGGAGACACTACACACACACACACACACACACACACACACACACACACACACACACACACATCCCAAGGGTGAAGCAATAGCTTTCTTCAAGTATACAGAAAAGAGAACAATCTTAAATGCTTGACCTCAGAAGATAGAACTGCCCGCAAAGGCTGAAATTGTGGATGCAAAATGAAGCCTGATATTGGTGGTGCTTTCATAGAAGGTGATTATTTAGGACGGCAGGGGGGCGGGGGGAGTTGGATGCAGAATTCATGAGAAGGACATTGGATGTGGTTTTTAGATTTCTTGAGTTTGAGAGGACGATGGGAGCCAGATGCAATGAAAAAAGTGCTGGATTTGGAGGGAGATCACCTTAGTTAGAAATTACTTCTGATGTTTACTAGTTTGCAGTGGCCATTATCTCATGATACCCTCACTCACATTTCAGTCACCAGTAAAAGGAGTGAGTTGGGCAAGATGAATTCTGAGGTTCTTTCCAATACTGAATATATGAACCTATGATCTTCAAGCAAAGGTTAAATTATTTTTAGGTATATGGAAGGAATTTCTATAAACATAGAAGTAAAATTAGATGCAATCTAAGGTCCCTTCCATCCCTAAAATTTTCTGACTCTAGATTTTGTTGCAAACAACTAAAAGCTTATTTTAAAAAGGTACAAAAGAATTTAAATGATCAGTATCCTTCATATTTCACATTAGTGTGTATCTTGAATGCTCTTGTGATTTCAGATAAACTTTTATTTTCAAGCAAATGGTGGAGGTATTTTACTGCACTAGGTAGAGATAACTGCCTGTCTCAGAGCCCTGACAGCAGTAACTTCTCATTCTTGAGGTGGTGATAAGTTTTCCCTTCATTTCAGAAGTTCACTCCAACTTTACATAAAAGTCAGCAGTTTCTTTGTTATTATCAGACTTCTTCTATAAAGGGTCAAAGATCCAAACCCTTAGCAGAAACTTTGTAAAAGGATATTTTGTAGCTCCAACTGCATATATGCCTCAGATAGAATTAGCATTTTATATCCTTTTAACTTAAAAGCATGTTCTTTTAATTTTAATTAGCAAATTGCTTTTACTTTAATGGGTTTTTTATATTTCTCAATTGTTTTCTTATATTTTACTTCTTAAATTGAATTATTGGGCTGGTCCAGTTTAAACCTGGCCAAGAATAGATATTTTTAAAGTTAAAAAGTCCTCTTTTAAGTTATATTACAGAAAGTTTGTGATTATATAATACTCCTTCATTAATAGCAAGTTAGATCAAATTTTTCCTTGAAATGTTCAAATATTTTAAAATTGGTCCCATAACAAAGTAGATGAGTTTGGGGCATAATTCTTCCGAGGAAAAAATGAAATCAATAGAGATATAAATGTTGAATATGGTTAAGTGAAATTGGATTAAAGATACCAGTGTTTTAAGTCTATATTTGACACTTAGCAAATATGTAGCCATAGTCAAAGTTAAATTTTTCTATACTCAGGTTATTAGATATTCAATGGAAGTTATAACACTAGTCAAATCAATTTTCCAGTGTTTCTTTGAAGAAAATATTTAGGCAACCTTAAAACATGTATCTATATGAGTTAGTAATGATCACAGTAAAAGTAGAAGCAGTCATCACTGTTAATGACCAGTTCAGTATAAGGATAAGGTCAAATGGTAGAAAGAGACAGGAAATAAATGTGTAGTAATTATTTTTTTTTCTGTCAAGCATACAAGAAAGTCATCCACAGAAATTTATAATACAATGTATTATAAAATACACTGAAAGCTTCTGGTATAACCAGGCCCATACAAGAATCACCTTTTTCAACATATCTAGTCTTTCCTTGGAAATCTCTGGTTAAGAAAAAGCCACAATTTTATGAGACTGCATTCCACTATGTGAAATGACTCATTTTAAGGAAGTTTTCCTTTATATGACAGCTAACTCTGCCTCTTCACAGCACCCACGTATTATTTATTGTCTCCTAGGTACAAATGACACAGACATAATGCATATAGTAGGTGACACAATATAGACTTTTTGAATGATTCATTCATTAACCACTTAACTATATATTAACTATACTACACTTGTAGATTTTATTTTAAATTGAAAATGTAGTAAAGCTTGAATATGAGGGAATAATATAAGGAATATTGGATTATAAGTCAAGGCCAGGAAGTGTTTAGTTGAACCATGCTTTTCTGCTTTATCTTGCAATATAGTTTCTATTCTTAACTACTTAGAGTTAGGTTGCCATGTCTCTTCATTTAGCAACATCTGTTGGATAACGTTATTTTAAATTCCTTGTTTTGGTGATTATTTTAAAACAAAACTTTTGTAGGAAATTCTGAATTATCCTTCATTCTACCTATTTCTCATTTTAGAGAGAAAAAGCTCATTTGAATACATCATATTTTAGTTCTAATTTTCTATTGTCTTCTTTACTTTGTCCTTTCTCCTCGATTGGAGTTTTTATTTTTAATTTTTTCTCTGAAATTTCAAGGATCTAAATGCACACAATGAGCTAATTCCAAAACAAGTACCCCTGTGTTAATTATTCAATTTATTTTTTTTGTGATAATGTTCAATGGTAAACATGTGAACACATTCTTTTGAATGACATATTCATAATATACAGTTTAAAGGAAGACTTTTCTTCTTTTAAGTGTTTAGTTTCTTACTTTTTTTAATCCTCAATGAATTCCATAAATCAGAATTTGTCAAATGGCCAGATCCAAAAATAATCTCTAAGGTTTAAGATAAACTTGGAAATACCCTCAATGAACTTCCCCCAAAGATTCCTACTTATACATATTCTACTTTAAAATTTATATATCAGTGACTTAGATATAAGTAAAATGAAATACACACACACACACACACACATATATATGTATACACATATATATGATACAAATATGGGAATAATGAAAAAAACTAGGAATAAAAGTAATAGCTTCATAATTCCTCTTTCCCTGTCATTATGCCTTTGGTAATCTTAATATGTACTTCTAAGCCATATAAATCAATTGTTTATACTACCTCTGCTCTAAACTACAACTCACTATTTTCTGGAATTCAAAGTTATTTTTGTGTTTTTAATGTTAAGCAGCTAATGTTCATATATTAGAGACTATTCTGAGAAATTTATGAAGGAATGTGAGATCACTATTAATTACCAGTATTCTCTGCTTCACCAAATCTCTCTCCCTCTCCCTGTCCCTCTCTCCCCAACTCCCTCCCTCTCTCTCTCTCTCTCTCTCTCTCTCTCTCTCTCTCTCTCTCTCTCTCTTTCTCTCTTTATATCTATATCTACCTATCATCTATCTATCTTATCTTGAACTGAATTTTTCACATTAAAACCATAAAGCTGTAGACTTCATGTTGTTTTGTAATTAAATGAAAGGAGAGTCCAGATAGGTTGAGCATAAGACAATATGACATATTGTTTAATCAAGAACTTCTGATTAACTGGTATTCCCTATTTCCCAACCTTTTAAAATTCATTTAACCTTCATTTTATCTCTAATATTTAGCATAGTACCTAGCACATAGTGGGTGATTAATAAATGCTTGCTGATTTGACTTAACTTTTTCTGTAGTGTGCTATCTTCGTTTCTAGCCTGTCTAGATGCATATGAAGCTTAATAGCTTAATTTCCAGGACCATAACTGAACTCAAAACTCTAGCCCCAATTTATTTCTCATTCCATTTATTGACTTCTTATGGCTGAATAACCATAGTAAAGTCACCATGAGCTTTCTATTGGCAAAAGGCCTATAATTCCATGCATTGTTAAGCAATTGAATTAACCCATACTTGATTCAGTATTGACAGAGAGCAGAGACACTTCTAAAATCCACTAATGATGACTCCAGTGGTATGTAGCTCTTACCTTTCCTTTGTATTAAAATCCCTTCACTCAGACCATTGCTTAGCTGATAATTCTGTGTCTCCTAATCATCTAAAAATGACCTTGAGAAGCTCAATCCAAATAAAGTATTCCTCCTTTGTACACGTACAAAGTGGTGTTGATGCAAAAATAATTTCCATTACTCTTTTCAAATTAATAAATATTGATTTGAAGCATGGAACTTCAAAGGAGCTCTCTCTCCCCTTCTATAGAATGAGTAGATATTCATTCATTAGAACTAGTTAATTCCATTCAATTCATTATTCAATTATTCAGAATATCATGAGACATGATAGCATAGTATAATGAAGCACTGATAATACTACTAGACTATGAAATAGTCAGACCACACAATAAATATCATTCAGTGTTGAAATTCACATTGTAAGGCCATCAATAAGTTTGAATTTCTCCAAAGTACCTTATGTTGAAAAGTCTAAGGATAATTCTTTCTGAGGATTAATTAGCATAAATGGAATACTTAATTTAGAAAAAAAAAAGAAGAGTTGAGTGTGGAGTGTATAATAGCAGTACTCAAGAATATAAAGGACTATTAAATAAAAAAGGAATTATATTTGTTCTTCATTGCCTGATGACAAAATTAGGGACAAAAGATCGAGGTTTAACTAAGATAAACTTGGTCTCTATGTCAAGGGTCAGGTGGGGGGGGAGAGGCACCATCTTACCAATTATAGGTATGTAAAAATGGGATAGGCTACTTTAACATATGAATAGTGGGTATTTAATAAAGGCTTGTTGGTTATTTACTTAAGCAAAGGGATCACCACCTCTCAGTTATATTGTAGAGAGCATTCTTTTTTTCCAGAATAGGTTGAACTAGATACTCTCTATGATCCCTTCCACTTTTTAAATTCTGTGATTTTTTTAAATTTAGAATTGTGGAGATAGTGACTGATGGAGATATCACTGTTGCAGACCATGGAATAACAGCATGTGAGAAATGGAAAGGAACTTAACCAGGATCTCACCCAAAATTAT
The DNA here is from genome assembly GCA_011680675.1 of Gymnobelideus leadbeateri. NCBI lineage: Eukaryota > Metazoa > Chordata > Mammalia > Diprotodontia > Petauridae > Gymnobelideus > Gymnobelideus leadbeateri. The sequence goes on along the minus strand of WOXC01003536.1, from coordinate 24,708 downwards.
TATGCAGGTAAGTAAACTGAATAAAAGTCAAAGTACCTGCATAAGAAAATATAAGTAATCAGCAATTAAAGTAGGATTAGGGCAAAGGCTACTTCATTCTGAATATAGGATAGTATTTCTACCATACAATGTCAAAAGGTCATATTAAACAGCTAAATGTGTTTTATACTAGACAAATACACTTAATAAAATACCATTATGTATTTTACTACTACTAGGTAAGTTAATTACTAGTAGGTTAATTTAATGTCTTAATTTATGTCTATGGTGTTAATCAATTAGTCATCAAAAAGTTATTCTGGGCACTGTTGTAAGATCTGGGCATACAAAAAAAGCCAAAAGACTATACCTGCTGTTAAGGATCTCATAGTCTAATGGGGGAGACAGTATGAAAACATATATGTATAGCATTCTAACACTTTCTCAAGGTTTATGAATTGCAATTAGTTTACTTTAAATATTCTCTAAACATCTTAATTGGTTACATGTATGTTGATTTTAATATTGCAATATAACAAAACTAGCCTAACCCAATATGTGTGATTATTTGTATATGAATATATTTCTATCCATATATTCATTTCTATATACTTACTATATATCAGGTACACTACATCAGGCAAGAATAGTTAGCAAAATGATATGAACTGCATAACAGTGTTATAAATAATCTTGAGAAAAGTTGTTAACCCCCCTAATCAAAGAATAGGAACCAATACTTTCAAATATTAGCTAATATCTACCAGATAGGCAATTTATTAAGTAATAATATTTTAAAAAAGAAAATTTTTGTTGTTTAGCTGAATAGAAATAAGAATACTCATTAATATTTGATGGAACTGGAAATTTGCATTTTTTCTTGGGGAAATGTAGCATTATGTAAAGTTATGAAAATCATTCTATTATGCCTTTCATTTAATAAATCCATGTTGAGGATGTCTGCTGATTATGTTCCTATTTACTACTATTCCTCTGCAAGTTTAGCATTTGAAACATGATTATTTATAACATTGTTAAGCAGCTCATATCATTTTGTTAAATATTCTTGCCTGATGTAGAGTATTTAATATATAGTAAATATATATATATAAATGAATATGTGGATAGAAATATGTTCATATACAAATAATCACACATGTTGAGTTAAGCTAGTTTTGTTATATTGCAATATTAAAATTCAACATCCATGTAACCAATTAAGATGTTTAGAGAATATTTAAAGTAAACTAATTGCAATTCATAAACCTTGAGAAAGTGTTAGAATGCTATACTTATATGTTTTCCTATTGTCTCCCCCATTAGACTATGAGATCCTTAACAGCAGGGACAGTCTTTTGGCTTTTTTTATATGCCAACTTCTAAATAGTGAAAGAAGATTTTTAAAAATAGGATCTTTATATTCTCTTTAAAATATTATGAATTTTTTACCAGTTCTCTGACTGAGGCTTAATGTGAAATTCATAATAAACAATATTATTTTGACATATCATATAACCAAGCATCATTCAGCTGTTTGGTTTCAGCTGAATCAGAGATATCAAATTTAAAACAAACTAAATTACTATGTTTTATTAAAATTATTAGATTAAAAATTACACAATTAAAGATCTCTCTCACCATTTTAAATTGCTTTTAGGAATTAAAATTCATTTTCAAGAAACTAGATATTTAAATATTGGCCATTATAAACTTGCAATTAAATTCAAATGAACAGGAAGTTATAGATATTATCATATTCATTAATTTCATCAATTTTTTATCTATTGGGATCTCACAGTGCAGTAAAATATCTTTAGCATTGCATTCTTACCATTTCACATAGACTCATAAGACTATTAACTAACAAAACTGTCTTATAAAGGCCATACAAAAATGGCATTATAAGTAACTACACTGGAAAGAGATTAATCTCACTTAAGAAAATTGAACTATTCCAAGTTGATATCAAAATGGTGATTGGATCCAAAAATTATTAAAATTACACTTTGGAAGTGACCTTAGAGATGGCCTAGTCCAATCCCTTTACTTAATGAATGAAAAAAAGAAAAAACTGAGGGTACAAGACATTATATGGATTATTCAAGGACACACAAGTATTAATATTGCAGGTCTTGGAAACAAATATATGTAAAAATTACTCTAAATGCAGGATTCAAACTGTACTACAATATGGAGACAGATTCAGAAATTCTTAGAAATAATTTATGTTAGGGACAGAGCTAAAATGATAGAAAAAAATGCAGAGACTTACTTGAGATCTCCCAAATTTCTCCTACAAACAACTTTAAATAACACCTCAAAGTAATTTCTGGAGTGACAAAACACAAAAAAGGACACGGTAAAGCAATGTTCCAGTTCAAGAAAACACAGAATATTGGCAAGAATAGTCTGTTTAAAACAAAACAAAATAAAACCTTATTTGTTTTTAGTTTTGAACATTCACTTTTATAAAAATTTGAGTTCCAAATCCCCCCACGCACACACTCACCTCACCACTTCCCAAGAAAGCATCCAATCTGATATAGGTTATATATGTACAATCATATTAAACACACTTCCACGTTAGTCATTCTGTGACAAAAGAATCAGAATAAAAGAGAAAATTCATAAGAAATAAAGAGCAAAGAACAAAGAAACAGAAAATAGTTCTCTTCAATCTGCATCTGGACACGATATTTCTCAGCATTTTCCATCATTAGCCTTTTGGAATTGTCTTAGATCATTGCAATGCAGAGAAGAGCTAAATCTATCAAAGTCAGTCATTATACAATGTTGCTGTTACAGTGTACAGGGTTCTCCTGGTTCTGCTCACTTCAGTCAGTGTCAGCTCATACAAGTTTTTGTGGGTTTTTTTTCCCTGAAATCTGCCTGCTCATCATTACTTATAGAAAAATAGTATTCTATTGCATTCAGATGACACAACTTGTTTAACTGTTCCCCAGTTGATAGGCATCCCATCAAGTTCCAATTCTTTGCCATCACAAAAAGAGCAACTACAAAATATATTTTTGTATGTATGGGTCATTTTCCCTTTTTTATGATCTATTTAGAATACAGATCTAGTAGTTGTATTGTCGGATCAATTTCATAGCTCTTTGGGCATAGAAGTTGGATCAGTTCAGAAGTCCACCATCAAGGCATTAGTGTTCTAATTTTCCCACATCTTCTACAATATTTATCATTTTCCTGTTTTATCATGTTGGCCAATCTGTTATTTGTGTTTTGGTCCCTAAGAGTTGTTTTAATTTGCATTTCTCTAATCAATAGTGATTTAGAGAATTTTATTTAACATGAGTATATATAGCTTTAATTTCTTATCTTGAACCTGCCTATTCATATCCTTTGACGATTTATCAATTGGGGAAAGACTTGTCTTATTATAATTTTTACTCAGTTCTTTATAAATTTTGAAGAAGAAGCCTTTATTTGAGACATTGGCTGAAAAAAAAATGTTTCTCAGCTTCCTGCTTCCCTTCTAATCATGGTGGCATTGGCTTTGTGCAAAAACTTTTCAATTTAATGTAATCCAAATTATCCATTTTGCATTTCATAAATATTTTAATTAGATTGATTTTTGCTTTTGTTTTCCTGAGATCAGAATTGCTATCACTGATTTTTTCTTAATTCAGTTCAAGGATAATATATTTTGCTGCTGCAGCATTTACCTTTACTGTGAGTATCTATCTGCTTTCTTGTATACAAAATATCATAAGATTATGGTTTTTTATCTACTCTGCTATCAATATCATTTTTATGGGAGAATTCATTCCACTCATATCCACAGTTAGGATTATTAACTGTTTTTTTTTCCTCTACACACTATTCCCACCCCGCCCCCCCCGTTTATACTTTTCTTTTTCCTTTCAACCTGCCCTTCCTCACCAGTGTTTTGCTTCTGATCACCATCTCCCTCAATCTGCCCTCCTATAAGCACCCCTTCCTTTTCTTTTCCCTTTCTTCTCCTGCTTCCATACAGGGTAAGATAGATTTATATAACTGACTGAATTTGTATATTATTCCCACATTGAATCTAATCTGGTGACAGTAAGGTTGAAACAATGCTCTCCTCCCTCATTTCTTTCCCTCCACTGTAATAGTTCTTTGAAACTCTTCATGTGATATAATTTCCTTTTCTGCTTCCTCCTTTACTCTTCTCCTAGTACTATCTTATTTTTTCACCCTTCAATTATCAGAGTCAACTTATAACCGTTCTAAATGTCATAATAAAGATGCATTTCTCAAGAGTTACAGGTATCATCTTCCTATGTATGGAAGTTCAAACTTTTTTTTTTTGCTGTTTACCTTTATATTCTTTCTTGTGTTTTGTATTTGAAGATCAGATTATCTGTTTAGCTCTTATTTTTTCATCAAGAACATTTGGCAATCCCCTATTTCATTGAATTTCCATCTCATTTCCTTAATCCCCCAAAAGATTTTGCTCAGTTTTGATGGGGAGTTGATTCTTGGCTGCAATACAAGCTCCTTCACCTTCTGGAATATCATAAACAAAGTCCTCTGATCCTTTAATGTAGAAGCCACTAGGTCTTGTGTAATCCTGACTGTGGTTCCACAATATGTAAATGGTTTCTTTTTGACTATTTGCAATATTTTTTTTCCTTGACTTGATAGTTTTAGAATTTGGTTACAATATTCCTTGCAGTTTACATTTTCTGATCTCTTTTGGTAAGCTATAAGTGGATTCTTTCAATGACTATTTTAGCTCCTGCTTCTAGGATGCCAGAGCAGTTTTCCTTGATAATTTATTGAAAGATGATGTCCAGGCTCTTTTTTTTGAGCATGGCTTTAGGCAGAACAATAATTCTTAAATGATCTCTTCGGGATCTCTTTTTCAGGTAAGTTATTTTTCTAATGAGGTATTTTATATTTTCTTTTGTATTTTAATTTTTTAAAAAAATTTAACTCGGTTGATTCTTTGTTTTGTTTTTGCTTTTTGGAGGGCAATTGGGGTTAAGTAACTTGCCCAAGGTCACACGGCTAGGCTTTTTTTTGTTTGTGTGTGTGATAAGTGTCTGAGGCCGGATCCGAACTCAGGTCCTTCTGTCTCCAGGGCCCACGCTCTACTCACTGTGCCACCTAGTCGCCCCACTCAGTTGATTCTTAATGCCTCATGGAGTCACTAGCTTTCACTTGCCCAATTCTAATTTTTAGCAATTGTTTTCTTTAGTGAGCTGTTGTACCTCCTTTTCCATTTTACTACTTCTACTTTTTAAGGAGTTATTTTCTTCAGTGGATTTTTTTTTCCCATTCTAGCCAATTGTATTTTTTAAGAACTGTTCTGTGAATTCAAATTTTGTCCTTTATTATCTAAACTGTTGACTCTCTCGTACATGCCATTTCTTTTATCAATTTTTCTTCTACCCCTCTTATTTGACTTTGAAAATTCTTCTTGAGTGATCATGGTGCTCTAAACTAGAGTCTTAGTGGTGGTATATGACATTTTCTGAGGTCAGATGTGATGTTCCTGCATTTCCCTAGGGCTTCACTGAAGCACATGGAGGTCTGGCAGCTGATGGATGCCTGGGCGATCTCCAGGGCTGTAATGGAACATTTGGAGGTCCACAGACTTTGACCTGCCATTTCTTGCTGGCTTGCTGGGATGTTTCCTGTCCTGGAATGCACTCTACTTTTACTTGAATGAGATGGAATTTTCTTGCTAATCCCCTTTTTGACCCAGGCTAAATGATTACTCCATCCAATTTTACTTCTGGCTCTGCTAGTCCAGGATTTTTCCTGGGGTGCTATTTCTTTTCATTTATAGAGGTCAGTAAGAAAGAGCGACAGTGATTTACTACTTACTCCAACATATTAGCTCTTGGAACTCTAAGAACCGTCTGTTGCATTAGTATAAGAGTGTAGCACAGTCAAGTGCACCTGCATTAGCACAAAGGACCCCAGAAAACTAGCAGGAGGCCTTGTATGTGACTGAATGAATGAAGGTAATGGAGTATTACAGACATTTCAGCCCTCATGGTAACTGGGTCAGATAACTTGTTAGAAGGAGATTATAAGGGTCATTTTTTGACACTTTGGGACAGGATTCTGTTTCGTTGCCATACTTGTACCTGGGTCACAGTCTTGGATCTCAGTCCAAGGGGTGAAGAGGAGCAGTAGCACACAAGAGCTCATGACTACCGGTGAAATAGGGCCTTTGTCACAGGTCCAGGGTGGAAAAAGTGCTTGTGGTCACTCATAGAACCGTTCACAGTACTAGAGAGTAGTAAACACACCTCTCCTCAGATCACACCTCCTTGGAAGAACCGAAAACTTACAAGTCCCCAGAATTACCTCTGAAAACAGCTGCGAAACAAAACAAAACAAAAACTGAAGCTTGGGACAGACACTCCCCCACCCACTCTGAAAGAAGAGTCTCACTATAGCTAGTTGAAAGTCAAGGAATAGACTGATGTATGAGGAAACAACAGGAAAAAAATTCTGACTATAGAAGATTATTATGGTGACAGTGAAGATCAAACACAAAGTCAGAAGAAGACACCAAAGTGAAAAATGCTAAATCCAAAGTCCCACAGAAAAATATGAATGTGTCTTGGACCATGGAAGTGCTCAAGAGATATTTAAATAATCAAGTAAGAGAGGAAGAAAAATTATGAAGATAAATGAGAGTGATGCAAAAAAATAATGAAAAATACTCAACAGTTTGGAAAAGAAGGTACACAAAATAAAAATAATGAAGAAAATAATACTTAAAATCCAGAATCAGTAAAATTAAAAAAGATACAAAAAAATCCAATGCCTTAAAAAGGACAATTAACAAAATGAGAGAAAATTATATACAAAAATTCACTAAAGAGAACTCTTTAAAAAAGAATAAATAGCTAAATGGAAAAGAAGGTAAAAAAAGCTCCCTGAAGAAAATAATTGCTTAAAGATTAGAATTGAACAAGTAGAAAATGATAACATTATAACATATGAAGAAATAATCAATCAAAATCAAATAGTGAAAAAATATAAGAAACTGTAGAATATCTCATTGCAAAAACATCTGATATGAAAAATAGATTCAGGAGAGATAACTTAAGACTTGTTGAAGTACATGAAAGCCATGATTAAAAAAAGCATAAAAACCATATCTCAAGAAATTTTTCAAGGAAAATTGCCCTGATGTTCTAAAACCAGAGAGTAAAATAGAAATTCAAAGAATACACTGATCACATCAAGAAAGAGAAGCCGAGGGGGCGGAGCCAAGATGGCGGAGTAGAAACAGCTCGTCCAAGCCTCTCTGCCCCCAGATTCTCCACAAACTATGTAAAAAAGGACTCTGAAAATCTTCTGGAGCCCCAGCACCCACAGAACGACACAGAGAAGCTAACCTCCCGCTGAGGACAGCCCAGCACCCTGCAGGAAGGACCAGCGCAGTGGTCTGGGAGCCGGCAGCGCGCAGAGCACAGGAGCCTAGCCGAGCCCAGGTCCACGTGAGCCGAGGTTTTAGCCCCAGGGCGGCAGGGCCAGCAGCCGGCTGGAGGAACCCCAGAACACCAGGAACTGTGGAGACTCCAGAATTATCAACATAGACTTGCCTAGGACAAAGTAAGAGGTTAGTGTCCTATGGACTTTGGGACCTGTATTTGGGGAATGCGTCAGCTCCCTCCCCTGGGGGCTAGAAGCCGCTGAGGAGACACGCCATTTTGTAGTTTTCAGAGGCATTTCCGGCTCCCAGCCTACAAATCGTGGGGAGATCCAGCGATCAGTCTTGGGGGGTAATCGCTCTTGCTTTAACCTCCCTGGATCTGGATTGTGATCTAGGGTGGAAGTTGTGGGTGGGTTTACAGCTTGCCAGAAACGGAAGTTGCCCCCCACACGTTCGGGACGAAAATTCCTCTATCTGGCCTTAAAGCCATAGTGTGGCAACAAGCCCAAAAGTCAAGCAATTAAGTGGCAACATGCCAAGGCAAAGGAAACAGAAAAATGCAACCCTAGACTCCTATTTTGGGGGCATAGAGCAGGAAAAGGACTGTGAGGTCAGAAGTCCTGCTCCAAAAGCCCCAGGGAAAACATGAGTGGGTTGCAGGCCATAGAGGACCTTAAGAAGGACTTTAAAAATCAAATAAGAGAAGTGGAGGAAAAATTAGAAAGAGAAATGAGAAGGATGCAGGAAAAGTATGAAATGAGGGTCAACAGCCTGACTGAGGAAAACAACACCTTAAAAAATAGACTAGCTCAAATGGCAAAGGAGGCCCAAAAGGGCAATGAGGAGAAGAATGCCTTAAAAAGTCGAATTTGCCAGATGGAAAAAGAATCTCAAAAGTTCACTGAGGAGATTCATTCCTTCAGAGTTAGACTGGAGCAAATGGAAGCTAATGACTTTATGAGAAATCAAGATGCTGTTAAGCAGATCCAAACAAATGAAAGATTAGAAGGCAATGTGAAATATCTCATGGGAAAAACCACTGACCTGGAAAATAGATCCAGGAGAGACAATTTAAAAATTATTGGACTACCTGAAAGCCATGATCAAGGAAAGAACCTAGAAATCACCCTTCAAGAAATTCTCAAGGAAAACTGCCCTGATGTTTTAGACCCAGAGGGCAAAATAGAGGTTGAAAGAATCCACCGATCACCTCCTGAAAAAGATCCCAAAAAGAAAACTCCCAGGAATATTATAGCCAGGTTCCAGAATCCCCAGATCAAGGAGAAAATACTACAAGCAGCCAGGAAGAAACAATTTCAATATTGTGGAAACACAATCAGAATAGCCCAGGACCTGGCAGCTTCTACACTGAGGGATCGAAGGGCATGGAATATGATATTCCAGAGGGCAAAAGAACTGGGAATGAACCCAAGGGTCACCTACCCAGCAAAACTGAGTATTTTGTTTCAGGGAAAATATGGTCATTCAGTGGAATAGAGGACTTTCAAGCATTCTTGAGGAAAAAACCAGAGTTGAATAGAAAATTTGACATCCAGACGCAAGAAGTAAGAGATGCCTGAGAAGGTAATCAGGGAAAAGAAATCGAAAGGAACTTATCAAAGTTGAACTATTTACATTCCTATATGGAAAAGCAATATCTGTGACTGATGATATCTTTCTCACTATGAAAATAATGGAAGAAGGGGGTGTGGTCATATGAATACATATGTGAATGTGTGTGTATATGGTTACAGTTATATATGGATAGAGGGCATAGGTTGATTTTGTTGGGAAGGGAGAGTACTCAAGGGATGAAATTATGAGGTGAGAGAGGAAAGTGGCAAGAGGAGATGGGGAGAGACATGATAGGGTAAACTATCTCATGTAGGGGAAGTGGGTGCAAAGGAGGGGGAGAATAAGGAAGGCTAAAAAGGCAAAACCACATTCACATTGAATTTGGTTCAGGGAGAAAATGACATACATACTAAATGGGATATCTCAACCTGCAGCAGGATAGGGGGAAGGGGGATGAGAGGAGGGATGATGGATGGGAGGGCATCCTTGGGGGGAGGGGAGGTTGGAAGTACCCACTATAGAAGAGGGACAGGATCATGTAGGGAATGGACCAGGTGGGGGTGGGATGAGTGGGAGGGAATTATAAGCAGCCTTGTACAATATATCTACTATGATAATGTTTTGCATAGCTAGACATGTACAACATATACTGAATTACTTATCTCCCCAGAGGGAATGGGTGACAAGGGAGGAAGGAAATGGATCTGAAATTCGAGGTCTTAACATTAAATGTTTCAAATATATATAAATACTATTATTAATACTCTTTTGCTTGTAATAGGGAGATAAGATGTGCAGGCATTGGGACACAAAGATTCATCTTCCTCTAATGGAAAAGTCGATGGGGGTATGGGAGAAGGTATGGGAGAGAGCAGATTGGAGGAAGCGATATCTTGTGGGACTGCTATTCTGGGAGGTTGGGTAGGGGAATAATGGGGGGAAAATGATTGTAACTCAAAATCTGGCTGAAATGAATGATGTAAAACAGAAGTTAATAAAGTATTTGTTTAAAAAAAAAAAAAGAAAGAGAAGCCAAAATGAAAACTTCCAAGAATATTAGAGATAAATTTCAGAACTCCCAGGTAAAGGAGAAAATATTGCAAGCAGTCAGAAAAAATCAATTCAAATATCATGGTGCCACAGTCAGAATAACACAAGATTTAATTATTTCTTTGTTTTAAACAAATGCTTTATTAACTTCTGTTTTACATCATTCACTTCCACCAGATTTTGAGTTACAATCATTTTCCCCCTGTTATTCCCCTACCCAACCTCCCAGAATAGCAGTCCCACAAGATATCGCTTCCTCCAGTCTGCTCTCTCCCATACCTTCTCCCATACCCCCTTCGACTTTTCCATTAGAGGAAGGTGAATCTTTGTGTCCCAATGCCTGCACATCTTATCTCCGAATTACAAGCAAAAGAGTATTAATAATAGTATTTATATATATTTGAAGCATTTAATGTTAAGACCTCGAATTTCAGATCCATTTCCTTCCTAGCTTGTCACCCATTCCCTCTGGGGAGATAAGTAATTCAGTATATGTTGTACATGTCTAGCTATGCAAAACATTATCATAGTAGATATATTGTACAAGGCTGCTTATAATTCCCTCCCACTCATCCCACCCCCCACCTGGTCCATTCCCTACATGATCCTGTCCCTCTTCCATAGTGGGTACTTCCAACCTCCCCTCCCCCCAAGGATGCCCTCCCATCCATCATCCCTCCTCTCATTCCCCTTCCCCCTATTCTGCTGTAGGTTGAGATATCCCACTTAGTATGTATATCATTCTCTCCCTGAACCAAATTCAATGAGAATGTGGTTTTGCCTTTTTGCCTTCCTATTCTCCCTGTCCCTTGCAACCACTTCCCCTTGCTTCTTCTACATGAGATAGTTAACCCTACCCTGTCTCTCCCTATCTCCTCTTGCCGCTTTCCTCTCTCACCTCATAATTTCATCCCTTGAGTATTCTCCCTTCCCAACAAATTCAACCTATGCCCTCTATCCATATATAACTGTAACCATATACACACACATTCACATATGTATTAATATGACCACACACCCTTCTTCCATTATTTTCATAGTGAGAAAGATATCATCAGTCACAGATATTGTTTTTTCATATAGGAATGTAAATAGTTCAACTTTGATGAGTTCCTTTTGATTTCTTTTCCCTGCTTACCTTCTCAGGCATCTCTTGCTTCTTGTGTCTGGATGTCAAATTTTCTATTCAATACTGGTTTTTTCCTCAAGAATGCTTGAAAGTCCTCTATTCCACTGAATGACCATATTTTCCCCTGAAACAAAATACTCAGTTTTGCTGGGTCGGTGACCCTTGGGTTCATTCCCAGTTCTTTTGCCCTCTGGAATATCATATTCCATGCCCTTTGATCCCTCAGTGTAGAAGCTGCCAGGTCCTGGGCTATTCTGATTGTGTTTCCACAATATTGAAATTGTTTCTTCCTGGCTGCTTGTAGTATTTTCTCCTTGATCTGGGGATTCTGGAACCTGGCTATAATATTCCTGGGAGTTTTCTTTTTGGGGTCTTTTTCAGGAGGTGATCTGTGGATTCTTTCAACCTCTATTTTGCCCTCTGGATCTAAAACATCAGGGCAGTTTCCCTTGAGAATTTCTTGAAGGGTGATTTCTAGGTTCTTTCTTTGATCATGGCTTTCAGGTAGTCCAATAATTTTTAAATTGTCTCTCCTGGATCTATTTTTCCAGGTCAGTGGTTTTTCCCATGAGATATTTCACATTGCCTTCTAATCTTTTATTTGTTTGGATCTGCTTAACAGCATCTTGATTTCTCATAAAGTCATTAGCTTCCATTTGCTCCAGTCTAACTCTGAAGGAATGAATCTCCTCAGTGAACTTTTGAGATTCTTTTTCCATCTGGCAAATCTGACTTTTTAAGGCATTCTTCTCCTCATTGCCCTTTTGGGCCTCCTTTGCCATTTGAGTTAGTCTATTTTTGAAGGTGTTGTTTTCCTCAGTCAGGCTGTTGACCCTCATTTCATACTTTTCCTGCATCCTTCTCATTTCTCTTTCTAATTTTTCCTCCACTTCTCTTATTTGATTTTTAACGTCCTTCTTAAGGTCCTCTATGGCCTGCAACCCACTCATGTTTTCCCCTGGGGCTTTTGGAGCAGGACTTTTTACCTCACAGTCCTTTTCCCGCTCTATGCCCCCAAAATAGGAGTCTAGGGTTGCATTTTTCTGTTTCCTTTGCCTTGGCATGTTGCCACTTAATTGCTTGACTTTTGGGCTTGTTGCCACACTATGGCTTTAAGGCCAGCTAGAGGAATTTTCGTCTCAAACGTGTGGGGGGCAACTTCCATTTCTGGTAAGCTGTAAACCCACCCACAACTTCCACCCTAGATCACAATCCAGATCCAGGGAGGCTAAAGCAAGAGCGATTACCCCCCAAGACTGATCGCTGGATCTCCCCACGATTTGTAGGCTGGGAGCCAGAAATGCCTCTGAAAACTACAAAATGGCGTGTCTCCTCAGCGGCTTCTAGCTCCCAGGGGAGGGAGCTGACGCATTCCCCAAATACAGGTCCCAAAGTCCATAGGACACTAACCTCTTACTTTGTCCTAGGCATGTCTATGTTGATAATTCTGGAGTTGCCACAGCTCCTGGTGTTCTGGGGTTCCTCCAGCTGGCTGCTGGCCCTGCTGCCCTGGGGCTAAAACCTCGGCTCATGCAGACCTGGGCTCGGCTTGGCTGGGCTCCTGGGCTCCTGCGCTCTGCGCTCTGTGCATTGCCGGCTCCCAGACCACTGCGCTTGTCCTTCCTGCAGGGCTGCTGGGCTGTCCTCAGCGAGAGGTTAGCTTCTCTGTGTCGTTCTGTGGGTGCTGGGGCTCCAGAAGTTGTTCAGAGTCCTTTTTTACATAGTTTGTGGGGAATCTGGGGGCAGAGAGGCTTGGAGGAGCTGTTTCTACTCCGCCATCTTGGCTCCGCCCCCGTGAAGTTAGACATCTTGCAAACATTTCCATGAAAAATAGTATCATCTGATTATGTGTGCTATGCCTAATACTTTTATTGTTAATGTCTCCTTATCTTGTAAGCTATTTTTGATTGCCCATGTTTTACATTGTAATTAGATACATGGGAAAGCAAATTATGAACATGTTATGGATCTCATTCTCGAGACATTTCCACCTCCTTCATAGCAGAATTCTCAACCTGGAGGTGCCTCCACCCTGCAGCCGTCTCTTCTGATTTGTAAGTCCTTTGCTTGAATCACCATTCTGTGTGTCACCTAGGTCTTGTTCACTTTACTCCTGGCTCTACTCCTCACTCTTCATACTTTTCTTCACTTTCTCCATCAACTTTTCCCCTATTTGGGTCTACTTACCCCTCACAATTTTTAGTTTTCTTTTGTCTTTCTCCAAAAAAGTGTATTTATTGATAACAGAAAATTTTTTATGTTTAGATTTGTATCCCTAGTGCTTAGCTCAATGCTTGGTATACGGGCAGTGTCATTTCTCAACTATATATCTACTATTTATGTATCTATGTATCTATTTTGTATTTGTTGTTTTGTATTTGTCTATCTATTTCCTACTCCTTCCATTCTAATCCTCTTCCCATAGCAATTTGAATTCATGTTTTATTCTCCTTTGGCTATTCAAATTCAGCTTACCATTTGAGACACACTTCAAATATGATCTCTTCCAAGAAGATGTCTTTAGACATCCATGTTTAGAGTAACCTAATACTTCTCTGAGGTTTCATAGTAATTATTGAATGTGCGATTTAAATGATAATTCCCTGTAATGTACCCTTTATTATTTGATAAAACATTTATTTGGAAAATGGTTATTTAACTTTTTATGTTATGTCAAATATAACATAAATTTATATGATGCATAGAAAATGTCTTTGTATCCTCCTTAGCACCTGATCTCTGTAGTAAACATTTTCTATATTTGCTATATGGAGTGAGAGTAGGTGAAGTTTTAGAGAAATTATGTTATATGCTGAAATCTCTGTACCTACTAAGAATAGCCAGGTAGTTTTGATTTGTTTTTCAGATGTAGTTAACTAGTTGCATCCTCCTCCAGAGCTAATGGTGTTCAGGAAGAACTTAAAAGTTCAAATGTAAAAATTAGTATTCTCAAAGTATTAAATTTTATTGCTGATTTAGCAAACTTAGGGAAACTGAATATTATAGAATCCTAAACATAATCATAAGGATGGACTGACTACTGCATTGTCCAATAGTCAATCTGACTAACCTGTTCCTTTTGAGTTTCTATACATCTTATATGTCCTTGGCAAAGTCAATGCCATCATGGTATCTATTTCTCAGTGTCTGTATGATTGGATCTATAGCTACATAGAAGGGAGCTCTGAGTGCTCAGTGTTCTAAATTGAGATTTGTTGTTAATTTGTTGTAAATACTGCTTGGATGCCAGTATTAAACATAACCTGTCATTTAGGGACATTTTTGAGGCTGCTAAATGTTACAGTAGTTACAACATTGGGCATGGAATCAAGAAAATGTGATTTCAAATTCAGCATCAGAAACATTGTAGCTAAGAGCCACTGGGCAATGTAGTTAACCTGTCTTTCTTAATTTTCTTCATTATAAAATGAGAATAATAATAACATCTATACTTTAATATTGTTCTGAGAATAAAATGAAATTATATTTCTAAAGCATTTTGACATCCTTAAAGTGCTTTGTATATGTAATCATCATCATCATCATCATCATCATCATCATCATCATCACAACTGTACAATAGCTCAATTCTTTCCTAGTTTTATGTCTAAGCTACAGTACTTTCAATCTATATTAACCCTATGATTCTCTCACTCATAAAATAATGGAAAAAAAGACTTTATACACATCACTTATTATTGGTTATCCTATAATAGCTATTTCAATATTGTTTATATATGTGTTATCTTCAAGGATTCTGATTATAAACTTTCATTTTTTTCTTCTCTTAAATAAATCAAAAACTCTTAAAGGTAAGAAGTTCTAATGTTCCTATTAAGATGAGCAGCAGTGCTCAACTGACCTATGATCATTGTCCTAGGAGTAGCTGTGGCTGATGAAAATGCCTACATCGGGAAATGACAGATATCCTGAAGACACAAAACACATTGAGGAAAGGGTAACTTAAGGATTCTGTAAGGGCCCTGAATCTCATATTTTATCCTAACCTAAAATTACCAAGACCTTCATGAGAACTCCATGGAGGGAAGAAAGAACTTCCAATAACGGGAAACCATGAGTTTACATAGTTACATATGCTTTTTATATATGAGCCCACTCTCCCTAAAGACCTTATATGTACAAAGGAGAGTGTATACCTAGTTTGGTGGAATATTCTTATAACAGCTGCCTTTATTAGACCTGATTAGGGGGAAAAAACATTTTTAAAATCCAGTTGAGGGTACTGGCTGGCTAAGCCATGGGGAACATGGTAGTTGGAGCTCATAAGTGACAATACTAAAAACCCGAGACCCCCAAGCTTATTGATAGCAAATATCTGTGGCAAATCAACAGCCAAATGGGTCTGATTACAAGTCCATTGTTCTCTCCACTACACTGATGCCTCTTAAAATATATTGTCCATTATTGGCCTGTTGAGTGTAATTCTGACTTCAAAGTGGATTTAACCAATAACAACACTCATAACAGCATGAGAAAAAAAAGTGAATAATATGTTAACGGCCATAGTAAATTGAATAAATCTTATAAAATGAAAGAAATGAGTAAAAATGCCAAATTTAAAAAAAAGTCCGCAGGTTCCCAAGTAATGATGGAAAATAACCAAGTAACAGTAGGCTGTTTCAAAAGAGAAACCATTCAAAATTACATACATGCACACACACACACATACACACACACACATACACCCATGTGAAAAAAGAGGGGAGAAGGCAAATAATGAGTGAAACACAATTAGAACACATAATGGAGAATGTATCAAAAATATAATTTCTAAACCAGGAAGAGCAAAGACAGAGTAGGAAAAATTATATGTCAATTTCTCCAATGAATGTTGATATAAAAATTACAAATTCAACACTAGTAAGGAAATTAGATGTATATATCAAAAACATAGTAATCTATGACCACGTGAAATTTAAACTGGGAATGTAGGGCTAGTTCAATTTTAGGAGCATAATTGACATATAAGCATAATTGACCACATCAATAACAAAAACAACAGAAATCACATGGTTATATCAATAGATGCAGAAAAAAATCTAACAAAATACCATACATATATATTTTTAAATGGAAAGATTAGTAATAGATGGAAACTTTCTTAAAATAATAAATAGTACCTATCTAAATAAGTAGTATCTATCTAAAACCAATAGCAAGCATTATCTGTAATGGGGATAAAATAGACACCTCCTCAATAAAATCAGGGGTGAATCAAAGACGCCCATTGTCAGCAGTATTTTTCAATATAGTATTAGAAATTCCAAAAATAACAAAGAAAAAATAAAAGAAGTCATCAGAATTCCAAGTAAGGAAATAAAAGAGTCACACTTTGCAGATGGTATCTTTGTATACTTGGAGAATCTTAAAACAATTAATTGAAATAACTAATTAAAACAAGAACTTTAGCAAAGTTGCAGAATAAAAAAAATTAACATTATCATCTCCATCTCTGAGCTCATTAGAAAGAGATAAAAAGTAATTCTATTTAAAATAACTGCAGATAATATAAAGTATTTGCAAATATACCTGCCAAGACATACACAGGGCTTGTATAGATACAATTAAGAAACACTTTTTCTCACAAATAAGGCTAAATAAAAACAATTGGAGAAATATTAATTGTCCATTAGTAGACTGAGCCAATATAATAAAAACACAATTCTACCTTTCTTGAGTTATTTATTCAGTGTCATACCAATTAAACTAAAGAATTATTTTATCAGGCTAGAAAAATGATAACAATTTCATCAGAAAGAACAAATGATCAAAAATATTAAGATACTTTATGACAAAAAAAAAACCAAAGAAGTTGGCCTAGAAGTTCTAGATTTCAAAACTTATTACAAAATTGTAAACATGAAAATGATATACTACTGCCTAAGAAATAGTTTGGTGGATACATGGAATTTATTACATACTCAATACACAATAATAAAAAATCATAGTACTCTAGTGTTTGATAAACCAAAAGTTCCCAGCTTTGGGGGCAAGATTCATTATTGGCAAAAATTGGTGGAAAAAATGGAAAGCAGTTTGGCAGAAACTGGGCATAGAGCAACATCTCACACTTAATATCAAGATAATATAAAAATGGATGAAAGATTTAGACATAAAAGGTGACAAGTAAATTATAGGAGCATGGAAACTTTTACCTTTTAGATTTGTGGATAAGGGGGGAAGAATATATGACCAACGAAAGACAGAGTTCATAGGAAATAAAATGTATAATTTTGATTTTTTGTTGTTCAGTCTTTTCAGTCACATCCAACACTGTGAATCTATTGGGATTTTTCTTGGCAAAGATACTGGAGTGGTTTACCATTGCCTTCTCCATTTCATTTTACATATGTACAAACTGAGGCAAAAAGGGTTAAGTAACTTACCCAGGTTCACATAGTAAGTGTCTGAGGCTAGATTTTAGTTCGGGTCTTCTTAACTTTATGTCTGGAATTCTATACAATCCAATGACTCTTAATTTTGATTACATGAAATAAAAAAAAAAAACATGTAATTCAGTCAAAAATTAGAAGGAAAACAGTAAAGAGGGGGAAAAATGAGCAATTTCTATGATCAAAGTCTCATTTCTCAAATATATAGAAAACTGGATCAAATTTATAAAAAATGAGCCATTTCCCTATTGATAAATTTTCAAAGAATATAAACTGTTTTCCTATGAAGCAATCAAAGCTATATATACACATATAAATAGACGCTCCAAATCATTATTAATTAGAGAAATGGAAATTAAAAATAAACTTTGAGCTACCACTATACACTTACCAGATTTATTGATAGGATAGAATGGGATAATGACAAATATAAGAGGGGGTGGGGGAAAATTGAGCCACTAATGCACTGTTGGTGAAGTTGTGAGATAGCCCAACCATTCTGGAAAATAATTTGAAACTATGCTCAAAGGACTATAAAACCATGCATTACCTTTGACCTTGCAATACCATTATTAGATCTGTATCCGAAAGATATATATAAAAAGGAAAATGACCTATATGTAGAAAAAATATAACAGCTCTTTTACTTATGGCAAATTGATGGTATGTATATTAATTGGGGCTGAACAAGTTGTGCTATATAAATTTGATAGAATATCATTATGATATAAAATATGAGGAACAGAATCATTTCAGAAAAATTTAGGGAAACAAAGGAACTGATGCAAAGTATAGTGAATAGAACAAGTTCTCTGTACATAGTAATAGCAACATTATTAAGGATGATCCACCAGGAAAGACTTAGATTCTCCAATCAAGACAATGATCCAAGACAATTCCAGAGGATTCATGAAAAAAACAATTGCTACTTACCTCAAAAGAAAGAAGTGATGAAATGAGGAGAGTTTGAAGCATACTTTTAATTTTTTTCTTATTTTTCTTATTCTTATGGCTATATGGATAAACTAGAAATGAGCTTTGCATGATTCCACATGTAAAATCAGTAATGCATCACTTGCTTTCTCAAGTGTGTGGGAGGGACAAGAAAGATGGAGATAATTTGGAACTCAAAATTTAAAAAGCGAAAATTGTAAATGTTTTTAAATGTAATTGGGAAATGTTTAATAAATTAAATAAATAATTAAAAATAAATGATGAATAGGAGATTTTCAGAAAAACCCAGGAAATCATATATAAAATCAGGCAAAGTGAAGTGAACAGAACCAGAAGAGCATTGTACACAGTAGGAGCAATATTTTAAGGATTATCAGCTGTGAAAGATTTAGTTACTTTCATGAAGGCAAAGATCCAAGGCAATTTCAAAGGACTCTTCATGAAAATTTCTTTTCCACTCCAAAGAGAGAACTGATGAACTCCAAGTACAGATTGAAACATTTTTTGTTGTTATATTTATTTTTCTTGGATCCTTTTTGAGTGTTTTCTTTTGTAATGGGGCCAATATGGAAATATATTTGCATGAATTTGATATAAATCAATGAGTGAATTGAAGACAGGATTACAGAAAGAGCTATAGGATTGCTTGTCTCCCCAAAAACATATTAATGAGAGGGGGGAGAGAGAGAGAGAATGCCATCCTAAAAGAAATTAGAGTGTAGAACTGACAATTTTTAAATGCAGGTGACAAACTGTCAATTAATTAAAGATTTATTTCATTGACAAAAGAAAAAAAACAATGTAAAGCCAATCATGAACAGCTCCTGAGGTCTACTGCTGTGGATAACTTTAATGATCTAATTGCATAGTATGATGAACTCTCTGTCTATTTAGCAATAAACTAAAGCATAACATTCAAGAAAATAAAGCACAATATTCACAACAACATAACATAACACCTTATTAATAAGGTGGCCACATTGTCTTAAAGAAAACATCATTCAGATATCATTCAGTAAGTCATCTCATCAGTCAACATAGAGTAACCAAGTAAAGTATTCCTTCATCTTGACTTTATTGGAAAGGTGTTTTCCAATCACCCTTACCAATCATCCTTAAGAGGGATCAGAAAGTACAAACACCACCCACCTCTAGGTCACAGTAATTTACATTCTTATCAGTCAATACAGAATAAGTAAAGTATATTTTTTCATTTTAACTATAGGTTGCCTTCCAAACCCCAAGGCTCCTCTTCTAGGGCTGTCTGCTCCCAGTTCTTGCTTGGATTCACATAACTCTTGCGTGGACTCACACAACTCTTGCCTGGATTCATATGTAGGCATCTCTCTGCTCCTGTTTCATATGTCTGCTTATGGGAACTGCTCTGCTCCAAGATCTTTAAAGTTTCTGCTTCTAGGAAGACAAAGATTAAAAGAGCTACAGCAATATTTACACAAGTTGCTAGCACTATCATCTCAATTCACTTTCTGTCTGACAAAGTAACACAAATCAATATACAAAACTTCCGTCTGAGAAATCAAACACAAATCAACAGTAAAGTCCCAGGACTTCTATAACAGCAGTGAAGTCCCCATTCAGGGCTTCTGTAACAACAGTAAAATCCTCCTTCATGGCTTTTCTAATGACAGTAAAGTCCTCTTTTAAGGCTTCTGTAAAAGGAGTAATGTCCTCTTTCAGTACTTCTGACTGAAAACAACAGACAGGGTGCTTTTGTCTGACAAGAGTCTGAGTGTTATAGAGTGCTGAAATCACAAGCATTCTCTTGATGAGGTATGGGCTCTGAGAGCCCCCTCAAACTCTCCTTGAGTCCTTGAGGTACAGGCTCTGGGAATGTCCCTTGGACTCTTGATAAAATTGTTTCATTTGATGAAGCATTTGCATGAGGCAATAAGCCTTATTTTGTGGCTGGGCTCAGACCTCTAGCCTAGTTATTAACTGCTAACTACTAGCCTAATTACTAGCCTAGCCCTCCATTGTTCATCTACTTCCCACCCTTGAGCCTATCAAAATATAAGAACACCCATGAACTGGCCTAGCCCACCATTATCTATAGCCCCAAGGGACCTCCCACCCTTAATTATTCATGAACCTCATTAACTCCTCCTTAAGACCCTGCCCAAACTCCTCCTCTAGACCACCCCTAGATTCCTCCCAAAATCTTCTGTATATAAGACCCCATCACCAGAGAGCATCATAGAATAGTGAGATCGCCATAGAATGCCATAGAATAGTAAGAGCACCATAGAATGACCTAGCACAGACTTACTCTGTGTCTAATGTAAGCAAACTTTTAATAAATTTTACTCTTCTTTGGCTGAGAAGACTTGAGTTTAATTCATTCAGCAGGACTCAGTGTGTTGGTATTTTTGTGGTCTCCAGAGCAACCCTAATCCTCTTAGTGGGTAAGTTCTGCTAGCTTCGAGCTCAGCTGGGTTTTTCTCTGCTCTGCTCCTTCCTGTTCTGCTCTTTTGGCAAGCTCCTCCCACCATAGGCTCCATGTGATGACATTAGATCTGTAAAGGGCAGGAAAGGTCCTCAAGCTTCTTTAGACCTATCAAGGGCAACACAATGTGTGATATAATCAAAGGCAAGATTCAAAGTCACTTGAATATCTGAAACAAGCATCAAAATACTATATTGCTTACCATTACACAAAATCATAGATGATTAAATTTGTAAATTTTAATAACATCTTTTTTTTTTTGCAAACTGCCACTAGAAGGACTGACAAATATGTGATGTCAACATAATTTGAATTGTCAATTATTACTCTGCAGTCATGAGAGATCATAAAAGAAACACAGTAAGATATTGCACAAAGCAAAGAAGCTTAAGTGGCAAATAAAACAAATAGTCAAACACCTTCAGATCTGTCCCCATGCTCAGGATAGGAAAGCTGATGCTCCTCAAAGGAGAAGCATTTGAGAATCTACTGCAAAATTTGAAATGAACCAGAGAAAGATTATTAGAACTTTTGACATTTAAAACTGTCACACACACACACACATACACACACACACACACACACACACACACACACACACACATGCACTGGAAATGGCTACTCTTTATTATTATTAATAAAAGACTAGGTAATAAAATCATGTTCAACCATTTTAGAAAATAAATTGAATCAAGAATTAAAAGAAGAATAATTAAAAATGCTCTCATGAGAATGAAAGGGCAACATTAAAGAGCACTACAAATTGCAAAGCAGTTGCCTAATATCCATAGTTGGAAAGAATACCTTTAATAGGATTCCCCTATACAATTGTTAAAACGAGTCCTGATGATGATGGTGATGATGATGATGATGATGATGATGATGATGATAACTGATGATTGATGACAGTGGCAACACTGAAGACAAGGGACAATTATAGATCCCTTCATAATTTGCAAAGTATTTTACAGACCATAATTAGTTTAATCTTATCTGTGCATAATTTGAAGAGACTTAGTAGAATGTAAGTTCTTTAAGATAAAGGACTATTTTTGGTTTACTTTGGCATTCTCCAGTACTTAGCAGAGTATCTTGCTCACAAGAAACACTTAATAAACCATTTTGAATTGGACTTAATCAGATTATCACTTTATTTGAGTTCAATGAATTTATCACAGTGCTGATTATGGTACTTATTGCTAATCACTGCCCTTGGCATATATTAGGGATTTAATATATGTTACTTGAATAACTGAACTTAACAAGACATATCCCTTGGGAGAGAAAACATACACACATAAAAATCAGAATTTGTTATGACTCCTTCTCCACTAATCATTTTAACTAATTCCCCATTCTTTAAGATCTTCTTTTTGGTAGTTATTTCTTGCCCTGCCCCCTTTCTCACTCCAGAATTTAAATATTGAAAGACTTCCATGATTTGGTGCTGATTGAAGTGAGCAGAAAGAACCAGGAGAATATTGGACATGGCAACAGCAACATTGTGTGATGGCCAACTTTGATAGACTTAGCTCTTCTCAGCAATGCAGTGTCCTTGACATTTCCAAAAGATTCGAGATGGAAAATGCCATCCACAAGTTACTTCCTCCTTAAGCCAAATTCAAGGAGAGCAAGGTTGACCCATCCCCTTTTGACTTCCTGTTCTTTCCCTCCATTGTAACAGTTTTCTCTTGCCTCTTTTATATGAGGTAATTTACCCTATTCTATTTCTTCCTATCTCCTCTCATTATATTCCACTCTCACCTCTTAATTTTATTTTTTAGATATCATCCCTTCCTCTTCAACTGATCCTGTGCCCTCTGTCTATGTGTACATGTACACATATAGAAACACTTATGTATTTACATGCACATATACCTTCTTATATAAACATATATGAGTATGTATGTGTATATATATGTATATATATGTATATATATACACATACATACACATATATTCCCATCAACTATCCTCATAATGAGAAACTTCTCACTAGTTACACTTACCATTTTACCATAGAGTAATGTAAATATTTCAGTTTTAATAACTTACTTATGATTTTTCTTTATTTACCTTCCCATTGTTCTCTTGCTTCTTGTATCTTAAAGTCAAATTTTCTATTCAACTCTGTTTTTTTTTTTTTCATCAAGAATACTTGAAAGTCCTCTATTTCATTGAATGACCATATTTTCCCCTGAAATATTATACTCAGTTTTGCTGGGCAGGAGATTCCTGGTTTTAATCCTAGCTCCTTTGACCTACAGAATATAATATTCCAAGCCCTTCAGTCCCTTAATGTTGAAGCTGTTAGATATTTTGTTATCCTGATTGTGTTTCCACAGTACTCAAATTGTTTTTTCCTTGCTGCTTGTAATATTTTCTCCTTGACTTTGGAACTATGGAATTTGGCTACAATATTCTTAGGAGTTTTCTTTTTGGGATCTTTTTTAAAGAGATGATTGGTGAAATTGTTCAACTTCTATTTTGCCCACTCATTCTAAAATATCAGGGCAATTTTCTTTGAGAATTTCTTGAAGGATGATTTCTAGGTTCTTTTTTTGTTCATGGCTTTCAGGTAGGGTAATAATTTTTAAATTATCTCTCCTGGATCTATTTTGCAGGTCAGTGGTTTTTCCAATGAGATATTTCACATTACCTTCTATTTTTTCATTTGTTTGCATCTGTTTCATAGTATCCTGATTTCTCATAAAGCCATTAACTTTCATTTGCTCCAATCTAATTTTGAGGGAATTATTCTCTTCAGTAAGTTTTTGAAATTCCTTTCACATCTGGGCAATTTGGGTTTTTAAGGTATTCTCCTCATTGACATTTTGGGCCTCTTTTGCTTTTTGAGTTAGTCTATTTTTTAAGGTATTATTTTCTTCTGTCAAGTTTTTGACTCTCTTTTCATGATTTTCTTGCATCATTCTCATCTTTCTTCCCAATTTTTCCTCCACTTCTCTTACTTGATTTTCAGAATCCTTTTTGAGCTCCTCCATGGCCTGTAACCAATTCATATCTTTCTTGAAAGCTTTTGATGCAGGCGTTCTGACTTAATTTTATTCCTCCCATTCCATGCTTTGATCCTTTTTTTCCTCCACAAAAGCATTGTATAGTCTGTTTTGCTTCCTCTGCTTGTTCATATTTCTAGTCAATTACTTGACTTTTGAACTCTTTGCCATGGCAGTTCTCTGCTTCCAGAGAGGAGAGTTTTGTCCCAAATTGCTGGGGTTTTTGCAAATGTCAGATGTCTGAGGAGGGCACCCCTCTACAGAAACCACATTGGCAAACTAACGTTTTTTGCCCCAGGACCACCAGGCAAGAATGTGACCCAAATCCAAGCTGGTCAAAGTAAGGGTGAATATCCTCCGAATGGTTGCTTGTTTCCCCTATGATCTGTAGGCCAGGAGCTCCTGAGGCAGCCACATGGCAGCAGCTGTAGATGCTTTGCCTCCACCACCTCTCAACTGCTGGCAGGGGCTGGACCACACCCTTCATTTCCAAAGGAGTTCCTGATTGACCTTTTACTTTCTTTTTGTGTTTATAGGTTGAAAAGTCCAGAAATTGCCACAACTGCTGGTGATTCACTCTTGTACTCTGGCTGCTGCTGCCTCCCTGGGGCCAAAACCACCTGGCTCGTGAGGAACTGTGCTTGGCTCACAGCATGCTCTGATGAACCTTTCCTGTCAGTGTGCCAGGCTGCCTTCAGAGGGAAATTTGTTTGTCTCCATCA
>WOXC01003535.1:0-204951 GCA_011680675.1 Gymnobelideus leadbeateri | reverse complement strand
GATAGTGTGTGTACAAAGTGCTACATAAACATTAGGGATTATTATGAATTACATTTTATTATGGAAATGAACACTCCCTCAGGGCTTTGTCCCCCCCCCAAAAAAAAAATAAAACCAACAGGAGAGTTTTGGAATTTGGGTGCTGGGAGCCAAATCCATAGCCATCTCCAGGGCTCAGGAAATTAGAATTCACTTGGAAATAGAGCTGAGTTTTCTGCTTAGCTCTTTCACCCTTTATTCCAAAAGGACAGCCTGCATTTCCTTCAATGGCTCTTGCTACAGACATGTCATTCCTCACTTAACTAATAAGTTTCCTCTTTAAGAAAATTCCTGAAATATACCCGCCATATTGCAGTTAAAACAAGCTGTAGCTTCCAAATGAATTGTGTGCATGTAAATAATATTACAATACATGGCTTTTTGGGGAAATCCTTCATTTTGGGGGACTAGACTTGTTTTTAAAGAATAAATGGATACCCTCCCCCAAACACACGTGCACACACAGACACACACACGCTCATTTGGGGGCAGTGGGGCTTATCTTCTCATGTGTACCATTTCAAGTTATCCCAAATAGGAAAATGCAAGTATGATTATTATAATCAATTTGTTTACAGTTTTTCTAACTATGTGCTTTCCCCCAAGCATCTCAGTGCATGGGAACAGAAATGGAAAAATCATTTTCTGAAGGTTACTTTTGGCCTGCTAATTGCTGTATCCCATATATCAGTGTGCCACTAACACCAAAAACAACCGGGCCTCTAATGAAAGAGCATTTACATCGCTTCACTGAAAATAACCAGCAAATTATATTCAAACCTCTAGTGATGAAAAGGACAGTTGTGCAGCAGTGGTGGGAATGTACCTGGAGACTTAATACAAATGGACCAGACCTTGGCCTGTGATGGTGTGTGGCCACACACCATCAGCACTAATGGCACTACACCCATAGATGGGAAGGTGCCAGTGGGGTCCCATTACCACCACCACTCTGAGTTTCTGTCCTTTTAGTGACAGCTGGTGTTACTAATAAGGGGACTGAGATATGCTAGGCTTTGATAGCTCCTCTCCCTCTTTCCCTCCCCCATAAATACCTTTCCCCCCCCCATCCTCCCATTCCTATCATTAATTATTCCTTTGACTACTCTCGAATTTTGTGATTTAAAAGCATGGAAGATCCCTGTTCAAATAAACATGTTATCTAAAAGGAAGACCATATACATTAGCATTACCATACCATTAGCATTCATTAACTCAAGGAGAATTAATGTCTTGAGAGAAATGAGACCCAAGAAAAGTAGACTTGGTTGGGGGGTGGGGCATTCAGGAGCATCCTAGCCTCCAGCTAGCCTGAGTGAGGACCAGGCAAGAGTAGAACACCAGCTAGAGTCACAGGCTAAGAGCAGGAAGTAGATATCTAGCCCAAGTCCCACATTTGAGAGAGCAGCAAGCTAAGACACAGAGAGATTATGTGTCTTAATAAGTAGCAGAGACAGAATTGGAACCTAGGTCCTCAGGTTTTCAAATCTAGCACACTCCACTGTACCATTCTGAAAATTGCATTTAAAATTTTTTTTCCAGTGGTAGTGATGATTTGGGATGGCAAGCAATCTGAGAGAGGTCATATGTGTGCAATCATGTAAACATATTTCCACCTTAGTCATTATGAGAGAAGAAACAGAAAAGGGAAAAAAACCACAAAAACCAAAGTGAGAACGGTATTCTTGGATGTACATTCAGCCTCCAAAGTTCTTTCTCTGGATATGGAAAGCAGAAAATGAGATTGTTAAATGGATTTACATTAAGCTAACTTCTACTTCTATCAGCCACACTTGGGGCACCATTTTAAAAGAATCCCCTCTTAAGATGCAAAGACTCTGGAGAAGAGGCACATCCTAAGCCTTTATTAATCATTAATGCCTTTGAATTGTTTCAGCGCATAGGAGAAACCAAAGGACCCAGAGCAAGAATGGGAGATGCTCTAACAGGCACTAAAGAAACCGACAAGGGATTCATTTTATCGGGGAACATGTCCGATCACCTTCACCAGCTCAGAAGCCACTGGCATCTCCCCAGTACCAACCTAGCAAGATATGTATAGTTATTGTTCGGTCACATCTGACTCATCAGGTCCCCATTGGGGGCTTTTAGGAACTTGATAAATGTGTTGTTTGTTGAGTAAGGGCAGAGAACACAGACTAAGTTGACCTACTTCATAATTTTGTTAAGATCTCTTTGGTATTTACAGTTCCGAGAACAGTGTCTAATGGAAACTTTTTCTTTCCCCTAACACATAGCAAGTCCACTGTTCTGCACTCAGAAGACACTTAATGCCCATCTTTCTTTATTGTTCTAACCAACTCACTTCCTCTCAAGAGAGTTTCCTCAGTTTCCTCACCTGTTAGCTGAGGGGGGTCAGACTAGGCTCCATAAAGTCCTTTTCCAGCTCCAAGGTCAAGGATCCTGTGAACTAAACTAAGTAGGCCAATTGCTTGTCAAATAAACCATTAAAGAAATCCCTCCCACTAAATGCACTGTGGCTGTGGTTGTTTGAGGGGGTTGGTGTATTTCAGAAGAAAGAAGAGGTGAGCCTATCAGAGGAAAAAGGAAAGCAGATAATCACAATGCTCAGCAGGAACTGCCCCCAAATTACTTATTAGGGACAGCAATGATGGGCAGAGACCTAGTGGGAAGCCAAATACCTAAAACTGTTTGCTTTTGCCTTTATCAACTCCGTTAACTCCACGGTGTGTCAGCCCTGGACAGCTCTTTAAAGCTAACGGGATGCCATAAGTAATTGAACACGGGTGGGCGGGCCAGCCACTAGGGACTTCGCTTCCTTTGGCCCTATGACTTGCCTGTCAAAGCTCAAGTGCAGGAGGGAGAACAGCTACTGAATCTGTTGTTCATAAAACAAGGGAAGAACCATGTCCTTATCCTCAAGGGCCTATTTTAAGCACAGACACACAAAAGCCACTAGCAAAAGTTAGGCAGTTGTTCCATGTAGACCACACCTATACTTTAGGGGCACATTGTATCCTCTCTCTCCCCCATTCTATCAAGTTTCTGAATTTATATTCCTAGTACAAAGCTGAAATTATATTTCCTGAAATAGGTTTTTCCCCTAATTTCACAGGGGAGATGAATACAAGTTGATCCAATTTACTCCAAGAATGAATGGCCCTTTCAAGCTGTACTTACCCCTTCTGGATATAGAGGCCACAGTCACACCTGGGGACCTGGTATAATTTATAACCCAAAATGAAGGCATACTGGAAATGTGTCACCTTTTAAATCAGTTTCAGCATTTAATAACTGAGCAATTTAATTAATAAGTGAAATCAAATGTTCCTTTACAAATTACCAAACACCCAAGGTATACCAGGGAAAGTCAGAGTTGAATAATTTCTCCATACCCAAAGACTGTGTATATTAGCTCATTAAGACAAACTCAAGCATGCATTGCTTTTATGCACCTAGGAATAAAGGAAGCATTCAGTATTAATGACTGCAAAAGGTGGCTAGGATAGTGTTAGTATGGGAAAAAACAGCCAAAGGATTTTGCCCATCATCCTATCTTATCTAACTAGTTATTGGATAGCAATGTAAAACCTAGCCAAACAGCTGCACCATGAAAGTGGCATGGATTTCCTCTTTCTTTTCCTCTAATCCTTAGGCCTCCCAAAAGGCTCATCCTGGAAGGCAAGAAGCAGCAGGCTGACTTCAGAAAAGAGTTACCCAACAATCACCCTCAATCACCCCATGAGAATTCTGTCTCCCTCAGACAAGAGCACTGATATCCATTCCTCTGCCCCCTACCCCACACCATATTCCAGTCCCCTTCTAGAAACTTTACAATAGGCTTCAAGCAAAGTCAAAAGGAAGAGGAAGTTTTTACCAAAAGTAAAAATACACACAGAACTCTATTGCAAAGTTACCCAAAACAAAAAAATAAACCAATCAACACCCCTGTAAAGCCCTCTGGCTTTACAAGAAGACATCTACATCTTTTGATTAGAATGAATGCAAAAATCTGTAATCACGTTTACATGTTTGAAATTCACTGATTCAACAAGTATTTCTGAACTGCCTACTGCATCCAAGCCCTTGGGATAAAAAAAATGAAATGAAACCTCTTCTCTATCTATATCAACTTTCCCTGCATGATAACAACTACCCTAACTAATAGTAACTCTAAGGCAGGCAGTATAAATGACGAAACCTACAAGCCTAAAATTGTTGAATTCCCCCATTTTTCCCCAGTCAAGTCTATTTCCCAATGTAAATCATTGTTGTTGGAAAAATCCCATAAAAGAGGACCCCAGGCTCTCCTTACCGTGGGAAGCCATGCCTTGGAGAGCAACTTCCCCGGCACTGCCCAGGTCACTGTTGCCACTATCTCAGCTGATAAGAATATGGCTCATTTGATAACATACATTTAAGGGGAGGCTATTAATACAAAAATAACTAAGAGCAGATGTCCCCACCCCTCCCAAGAGATCACAACCTTAATCCCACTAGAAAATTCTTACCATTTTAGGTGATCCCAGGGAGAAGAATAGGATCCAGTAAAAATACCAAACACTACATATAAATACCTGGGGAACGACTCAGCATCCAAATTAGCTCCAAAGCCGGGAGTGGCTACAGAGAAAGCCATCCCTCTCTTGGAGCAACATTTGGCTACTGCCTGGGCATAGTCCATTGCTAAGCTGGCCTTATTAATTTGCTTTATAGATCCAAAGTATTCAGCTGCACTCCACGGAAATAATACTATTTCTGTTGAAAATAATTCTAGTATATAAACTCAGCTATAGTCAGTACAATAGAACTGTGGGATTCAGACAGCAGAACTATAGAGATTATAGATGCTTAAACTTATAGCCTGAATACTATAGATACTAGAGCACAGGGAAAAAAGCCCAATATGGGAAAAATTCCATTTATGAAAAACACCCAACACCTCAAGTGTCCTTTAAAGCAGATAACCAAAGGGTACACACAGACATCGAGGGAACCAAACAAGCAAAATGAAACTCTACGGGTGAAAGTATCAGCTCCATGGACTGTCAGAGCTTTTTTTTTCCCCCTAAAGCCACCCCAAAATTGAGCTCTTCAGGCATGGCTTAGAACCAAAGCAGAAAATGTTCTACTCCCCTCATAATAAGACCACTGCACGTACATGACCATTGCGTGTACATGACATGTGGAAGGCTTGGTGCAGCTGTGGTCAGATCTAGAGGGAGTTCAGAAGGAGGACAATAGAGTGAGCAAGGACGGACCAAAAAGATGAGCTGGGAAAACCAAAAGCTAGCTGTATGCTACCAAATCATCACTGAGTCACACAATAGGTATGATGAACTTGCCCTTGCTCACCAAATCCCAGAATATCAGAATGGGGAACTATTAGACTGTTAGCTCCCTGAAGTTATGGATTTTTCTATCTCACCCAAGTGCATCATATATAGTAGCTTTAAAAACAGATTTCTTTTGTCTTTATAACAACTTTATTTCTATCCTCCCCTCAACCATTTTCTTGTAACAAAGCATTAAAAAAGTGGGGGGAAATTGGTTTAGCAAAACAACAGAATACCCCATGTACAACCCCCATAGGACCCCACCTCCACGGAGGAAAAGAGAGGTTCATTTTCTTGGCTCTTCCCAGTGCCAAGTTTTGTCATTAGCACATAGCAGTTGCTTATCAAATGTTAGCCAAATGAATGAGTAAGTGAAGGAAGTAAGGACAAATAACAAAGTAGGCAGTCAAAAGTAAAAGATCCTTTAGAGTCCCCTTATCTAATTGGTCACCAATATCTCTCACTGTCCTCTTCTCTCCAGTTCCATGGCCATATCCTAGTTCAGGTCCTCATTGCCTTATCGCAATTGAGCTCCTCTAACTAGGCTTCCTGACTAGTCTCCCTGTGTCTATCTTCTCTAATCCCTCCTCCAAAGAAAATTCCATCATCTCCCATTCGGAAGGGACCTCAGAGGCCATCTGATCCAACCCATACCTGAAAAACCCATCAACACTCCAACATAGCCACCAAGTGATCTTCTAGCCTCCACTTGGAAACAACTGGGGAGGGAGGACCTCTCAAGGCAGCCCACTCTACTTTGGGATAGCTCTAAATGGAAGGAAAGTTTTCCCAACATCCAGCCTAAATACCCATTCTTGCAATTTCTTGCCCACTGAAGCCAAACAGAACAAAATAACCCCTCTTCTACTCGATAACAGTTTTTTGAGCACCTGAAGAGAGATAACATGTCTCCCCCAACTCTTTTCTTGTCTGTGCTAAACATCTCCAGTTCCTTCAATCGATTATCTTAAGATGTGGACTTGGGGCCCTTCACTATTCTACCTCCCATTCTAAATATTGTCTGATTCGTCAATGCCTTTCTTAAACTCCAGTGTCCGGAGTCTAAGACCAGGCCACTCCAGAAATGGTTGGAGGAGGAGGACACAGAAAAGAGTAGCCCCTCATTTGAACTTGCTTTTGTATACCAATTGTTGTCTAGCTTCTCCCATCTCACACTTAGAAAGGTGGCTTTTTGAACCCCAAGGTAGAACTTTACATCTACCCCTCTTGAATTTTATCATGTTTGATTCGGCCCAATGTTCTAGCCCACTGAGATCCCTTGGGAGCCTGGTTCTTGCATCCACTATGTCAGTTTTCTGCTTCTCTGCTTTGAGTCTTCTACAAATTGGAAAATTAGCCTTTCAAGAGTTTAGTTTTAGCTCTCAGCAAGACGTACATCTTTATGTGTAACCAACAGCTTTCAAGATGGCCCTCTGATGTTCTGAACTCTAAAATGCTGAAAATGTTTCCATGTAGGAGCCAATTTTCCATTTTAAGCTGCGAATCATAAGTATTTTCTTTTAAGAAATAAAGTACCGGGGCGGCTAGGTGGCCCTGGAGTCAGAAGGACCTGAGTTCGGATCCGGGCCTCAGACACAATCCACACAAACAAACAAACAAACCTAGTCATGTGACCTTGGGCAAGTTACTTAACCCCAATTGCCCTAAAAAAAAAGGGGGGGGGGGGGCGGCTAGGTGGCACAGTGAGTAAGAGCGCCGGCCTCGGAGTTGGGATGACCCGGGATTGAATCCGGCCTCAGAAAATGAGCACCCACACACAAATAATGACTAGCCGTGTAACCTTGAGCAAGTTACTTAACCCCAATTGCTTTAAAAAAAAAAGAAAGAAAGAAAAAGACATGTTTCAGGACCTTTGCTTTATGTTAACACCTGATCTACCCCAAATACTGCCAATTTCCACAATTATCAAACTCCTTTCCCAAGACAAGAAAGGGGAGGCAGAGAGCCCCTTGCATTGTCAAAAAGGAACTCATCAGGAAGACAGTGGGCAAAAGTCACGTTTCTCTCCTTGATATATTGGCTTTGAACAAATCTTTGTGTGCTTTTCACCATGAGACAGAATCTGAAGTGTTGCTGGCCTCATTCAGACCCTAAGCCAACCCCATGACATAGAACCAGCCACTGATTTCATTGGCAAGGCTGGTTCCTTGGTGTTTCATGGAAGTATTCCAGGAATCCCTCCAGTTTTTCACACCCTGACTTATTTTGGAATCACCTTTCCCCCCCAATTCATAATGGTTCCTAGATATTAATCCTAAACATAAAAAAAACCCTTAGTTCATTCTTGTGTCGACTTGCCTGAAAACCACATTAGCTCATTGTCAACATCCTCTTTCACCACTTTGACCACTAAATTATAAAGAGGGCTATCTGGTGCCCCAGTAAGCAATGCTCTTCCTCACCCAAGGAGGGGGTGGGGGGAACCAAAGATGCAACTCTGACTTCTCCCTAACAGATAGTGTCACATAGTGAGGTCACATTACAGCTACGATCATGGGGCTTATTTCCAAAGTCTGCCACCTCACAAGCACCCCTGGGAGGATCAAACTCCAAACGTCCAGGGCCATGCAAGCCTAAGAGTCAAACACAGTGAATTCAATAGCCCACTTGGCGCATGCCTCCAGAGTTCCCAGTTGACATCCCGGCTTCTGGTTCCCCTTCTCCTTCAGGGACACAAGGTCCAAGGGCTGAAAAAATACTTAATGATCATCCCAGAACAGCAGCCCAGTGTTTGCTCCCTGCTGATCCAGTTGGGATTTCCCTCTTCTTCCCTCTCTAGGTAATAGGAATTAGTCATTCTAATCAGGACCAATTCATCCTATTCAAGTGTGATGTCCTTCAAGGCAAAAACCAAACAAGACCAAATAATGGAAGGGTAAAAATTCTCCAGAGCAGGTGCTATTCCCTTGACCTGTAGCTTCACTCCCAGTTCCCTACTCTTCAGTTCGAATATCTGCAGCCTCACCTTCCCTCCCATGATGAAATGTTCAGGCTAGCCAGAAGCTACTTTCTTTTCCACCATCGGTGAATCTCAATTCAATCTACTGTGTAGCCAAAGACTCAATCAACTATTAGGGACAACTATAGGGTCTAGAGAAAAAGGAAAAGGGGAAAGAGAGAGAAAGGAACAGGAAAGAGTCTTCTGAGCCTCCAGTCTCCTATTGTTCCCAATGGGAAAAAGCCTTAGCAAAACCATTTCTGGTGACTGGAACACTTACATATACTACATACGGTCTCCTCCCCCTAGTACAATGCTGGATAGACATTTTTGGACCCCTTTTTCTAGATTCCATACAGAAACTCCTCCCCCTTTTTTCTGTCAATATTATCTGGATCAAGTTAAAATTGGTTAAAGCATATCCTTCCCTCCAGCAGTTACATTTAAATCTCCTTTGTTAGATCTCAGAAAGCACCTTGGTGAAAGCTGGGAAACACTCTAGTCTCAACAGAAATCTCTTTCAAGAAATACCTTGTCCCAGAAATAACCTGTTTGGGGTTTACACCCCTCTGTGCACCAACTACCAAGTTGTGTCTTGATGATGGGTCCTCAGTAAATGAAACTTGTGGTTCACAAGTCCCATCAAGAAGCCAGGGTCATCACACCATTTTGATGGGGGTAACACTTCTAAGTGAGGTCGTCTTCCTAAAATAATTCACCTTCAGAACAAAAATACGTGTACAGAAAAGAAACACTACTAAATCACTTATGAATTGTTCTTTTCTCTAAAGGACATGAGCTAGCTGTTGGGCTTTGGTGGAAATGTATACAAATTAGAAAAGAGGGTATTAGAATGTTCAGCCTTCAAACATCAATCAGAGGTCTGAAATATCCACAACAGGTGGACCCAGTGAATGCCAGGAGTAACCAAGATTGCAAGGGGCTTTAGGATCATGCACAGGGTAACATAGAAGCAAAACAGAAATATCACAGTGGATGGGAGGAACAGATGAATAGGATTTTAACACTGAAAATATGACAAAGATTTCTCCTTCCCCTCTTCTCAATTTCATCAAGCCTTCATTTTCCTCTGCTTGGGAGTCTATATTTATATTTTATTTTCTCTTTCCTTTTATAACTCTTTCTTGTTTCTATTCTTTTTCCCCCTGCACTTCTCTCCTTATATTCTGTTCTCTGTCCCACTTTTTCTGTGGTTCACCATTTTGAGGTGGTTCTGGAAGCACCTGATCAGTGATGCAAACAATGCTGCTTTCTAGTTAACTGCCCAGCTGAATATTTCAAGGTCCCTGCTGGGCTATTTCTTCTACCTTGGAAGGATTCTAGCCATCATTGTGGCGAAGGGACATCCAACCTGGAGAAACGAGGGCATCCAAACCTATTCCAAGTCATTGGCATCACGTATCAGAAATGGAGGGGCTTTGGGTGTGCAGAACATTTAAATGAAGAGTCCTACAATCCCCCTTTGTCCTGACCCTCTCCCCACCTTCTTTCATGTTCTGTACATGTGTCCTATGAAGTCAACGTGCCAGCTCTTAGAGCATCTTGACTGATGGAATCGAAAGGCCTCTTCCTGACCTACACATTGACAGAAATAGGAGAGGGTGAAAGCTGTGGAGACCTTTTTTGGTAGGAACACTTAGGGTGAGAAAAATACTCTGGAAAACACAAGGCTGAATCACACCATATCACAGTGCATGACTCCATCCCTTAATTTTGCAGTTGGACTCAATCACTCAATAGATGTTGTTGACTGAGTGACAAACCAGGAGGCCCACAAGCTACCAGAAGCAGTTAGTTCCCAACTAACAAACAGCTTCTGATCCAAAAGACTCGTTGTTTCCCATTTTAAATATACTTTTCCATAAAAAAGCCTGCCCATACATGTCCACAGAGTGGAAGGTAAAGCCTCTTTAAGCCACAATGTGCCTCAAGTACATACAGTACTGTGCTTGTGGGAGTGCCCAGTCTAGAGCTGAAAGGGACCTTGGAGGCTAACAAGTACAACCCTTTCCGTTACCATCTAACAGAGGAGGAAACTGAGGCGCACAGAAAGGAAGGGGGCTACTTGTCCAAGAGCATCCAGACAAGTGCAGGTGGTAGAATCTGAACCCGGATCCTTTGACTCCAAATCCAGTTCTTTTACCACTGTACTCTGCTGCCTCCCTCATGGCCCTGGGCAAATTATTTCTCATCTTCAGATCTCTAATTTCCTAACATAATGAGGAGGACTGCACTATCCAACTCACAGGAATGTTGCAGAGAAAGCATTTTGGAAATTGTGAAGCACCAAGGACATACCAAGGACCAAGGATATACATGATTCTCACCACTTTCTCCCCAATATCTGACTGCCAAAGGTTTACGCTGACAATACAAAGGTCATTTGGAAAACCATCTTTTTCAGATTACACTTAACATTAACATCAGCCTGAAATGTTCCAAAAGATGGAGCGGCTAGGTGGCGCAGTGAATAGAGCACTGGCCCTGGAGTCAGGAAGACCCGAGTTCAAATCCAGCCTTAGACACTTAACACAAAACAAGCCGTGTGACCTTGGGCAAGTCACTTAACCCCAATTGCCCTGCCTTCCCCCCTCCAAAAAAGCAAAAAAAAAGGGGAAAAAAAGGAAAGAAATGTTCCAGAAGATTCAACTACACCCCAGCTAAAAATACTCAGGTCATCCATACAGGCTATGGCAGATGTCCCTCAGTCCACTTCCTAAAGTATTAACCAGTCTTTGAAAAGAGGAACATGAATTCCTCTGTCTAAAGGGTAAGACACTAAACTTGTACATCCCACCTGGTGTTACAAATACCCTTTTGGGCTCTGACTCTTCACCCAAGGCAACTTGCCAAAAAACCTTTCCATCAATCAAGAGCTGTGATCATTTGAAGCAGGTGCCAAGAAATTCTTTTGATAAGGCTTCAATTCTAGCCACAGGATATGTATCAAGTTGGGTTCTGGAATTTCAGTTTCTCTATTTCACACAGACTTTCACCATCCCATCTGATTTGATAACAAGAACCACCAGAGGTGTCCTCCTTTCCAGGACTACTATTCATGAAAAGTATTCCTGAATAACTGCTCCATGACCACTTTCCCTCAGGGACAGCGTGGTACAGAGAATGGATGAAGTGCCCAACCAGGGAACCAGAATGATCTGGGGCTGAGGTTCAGGTTTGCTACATACTGCCAACCCTCTGCAGTTAGGTGGCACAATGAATACAGCCCTGACCCTAGAATCAGTAAAACTTGAGTTCAAATCCAGTCTCAGACACTTACTAGCTGGGTGACCCTGGCCAACTCACTTTACCCTGTTTGCCTCAGTTTCCTCAGGGTGGAATGATCTGGAGAAGGAAATGTCATAATACTTCAGTATCTTTGCCAAGAAAACCCCAAACAGGGTCACAAAGAGTCAGACACAATTGAAAAATGATTGAACAGCCCTGTAACACATAGGCAAAAAACACTTCCCCTTTCTAAACCTAAGAGAAGGAATTCTCTGTAAAACTGGAATACCTGCTTCTAACAATAACCATAAGATCACAGATTTCAAACTAGAGGACATATTAAAAATCACAGAAATATCTGAAGGCTATAGTAGCCACTTACTGGCATTTTTGAGGGCTTAGGGTCAGCTCATGAGGTTTGGGCATTTGTGCCTTGAGACTTGGAAGTCCATCACTTTGGGAGCTCTCTCTGCTGGCCAGTTTTCTCCTAACCCAGGCAGAGCTCCTTATCTTGGATTCTCCTCTCTTCCCTTTTGACCACAGCCACCACCACTGTGCCCCCCCCCCATCCCACTTTTCTCCTCCTTCGTTCTTCTGGATTATAGTTTCCCTTCCCTTCTAGGGACCTTCCTTAATCTCTAGGGACTTGGGAACTTTACAGCCACACACGAGAGATCCCCAGTGAGCTCGGCCAGGCAGCAGCCCTGGCATTTAACTGCAATTCCACAGCTAACCTATGCATATTATTGCCTCTCTTTGGGTCTGTTTCCTTAGCTATAAAAAATTAGGGGAGAGACTGACTAGCCTAGATGCTCTCTGAAACCCCTCCAACAAAGCATTTGGAGATTTTCTCAGCAAATCTTATGGTTCAAAAAAGGGATAAAGAAAATAATTTGGAATCATCTAATACAACTTACTCAACTGTTTAGCCTTCCAACCACTGCTGGACAAGGAAGTCAAGGATAGAAAGAAAGGTCCCAGAGACACCAATATATCTGTAGCAATACACACACACACACACACACACACACAAAATGGGTGCCACCAATTGTGAAAAGGCTGAAAAGAGAGTTTTTAGTTGTTTCATGTGAGAATTCAGGAATAGAGAGAAGGAAGAGTTAATAGCAAAACTATTCTAATAACCCTAATGAGAATAAAGGCATTCAGGTTTGCAAAAGCCAGCCAGCCTGCTAACTGTCATCTCTACACATGGATTCAAAATCCCAATCCGGCTTAACCTTGTTCTACATTTTGCCATGGATTCTTTGGGGCCGGTTATAAGGTTTTAATTTTCTTTTTAAAATGGTAAACATTCACCTTCTAAACCTTGCATCCTTAAAAACATCATAAGAAACATGGGCCCCATTTGGATGAATTGTATATACTTTGGCAGGCTCAGCCTCAGTTTATCTGGGCATAGAATTCATACAATCACCCCGTGATGCCTGTCCAGCCCACGCCCCTGCTTCCCAGCTCCACAAAGATTACTTGCTCAAACATGGACAGGAAGAGTTGGGGGTCATCTCCTGGGATGAACATAGGCAAGTCTTTTAAGGTACCCTGGGGCAGCTTCTGCTCGTACAGCTGCAAAATCCCCTTCTCGTGTTCTACATGCTGGACTTCATGTTCCACTTGTGTTGTTTCATGCCCCCAATGCTTGGCTTGGGGGTCACATCGCTGGACTTTGGGTTGGCAACAAAGTCTGTCCTCCTGGAATTTCAGCTGTTCTAGGAGCAGCCTGCTCTTCTCATAGCTTGGGAGGTCTCTGGCTCTCTCTCTCCCCTCCTCTCTCTCCCTCCTTCCCTCTTTCTGTCTCTCTCCATCTCTGTCTGTCTCTCTCCCTCCTTCTTTCTGTCTTTCTCTCTTCTCCCTCCCTGTTTCTCTCTGTCTCTCCCCCTCCCTCTGTCTCTGTCCTCTCCATCTCCAGCTGCTCCATTTTCAGCTCCAGTGATCTAACAAGTGTTTCTGAAACACCTGCCTTGAGTTAGGTGCCCTCCCCCTCTCCCGAGCTTCAATAATGACCCCTTTGATTCAGACTCTGAATTGTGAGAGAATTGACAGTCTGGAAGTGACAGCGCCCACAAACCTCCTTTCTTTTTCAGGCAATTTTGAATCACTCCTTAATGTGCCTTTGTTCATAGAAACAAGCTTTCCAGTGGCCCCAATCCCTTGGATGCACACACACAGCCCAGACCTTGGTTGAGCCAACTTATCACCCTACCCCGAAGCTGCAACTACAGGTACTCTAGCCTCAGAAAGAAGCCTTGTGACCACCCTCTTCTAGAAACCACTGATGAAATAATTAGCAACAGCATATGGCCTAGTGGGGTGGGGGGAAGGGGGCCCAAAAGTTAGGGCACCTGGGGTTTAACCTTGGCTCTGCTGCTCATTAACTGTAAGCTCAGGCCAATTCCTTGACTTCAGAGTACCTCGGTTTCCTCACCTATAAACTGGGGAGGGGAGGGATTTCAACTTGGTTTCTGACGTTTCCAGCCCTAAGAGTCTATGAATCAAAGATTGAGCTCGTTTTCTTCAGATCTTTTCTCTTCTCTTCGACTTGACTTGGCAGAGGCCAGGAGAAAGATGTCAGCTATAGGTTAAGTCTACCTTTGCTACCCTGAAATCTTGGGATTACCTTTTTTTTTCCACAAACAGATGAGTCCTTTCTTTCCTTCCTCGATCTTAGCTCTGTCTTTTGAAGCTTAGAACCCGTTGCTCCTAATTACAGCCTCTAGCAACCATCTCACACAAGCTCCCTTGGCTCAGTTACAAAATCAAGTCCATCAGAACACTGAAAAGAGAAATTCAAAAGGTTTTGAAGTAAAGACACGAAATGGTCTGACCATAATCACCTCAAATTACTTAGTCTAAGTCAGGTGCTGTGCCAAATGCAAACAGGAGGTGGGTGGAACCTCTGGGTGGTCTCCTTTGCAGATGGCAATGTGTTGAGTACCCTGTGCCCCAGAGCATCCCAGGGTTTCCTCAGTGGGACACTGAGCCCTCAAAAGAGATCAGTTCAGCTGACGCTTTGTACATATTACCCACAAGTCTCTCCTGTTCCTTCTTCATCCTCCTGACCAGAACATCCACAGAGAAGAAGGCCAAGAAAAAGAAAGTGATCTCTGCTGTTATAAAGAATCAGGAGGCGGGGCGGCTAGGTGGCGCAGTGAGTAGAGCATCGGCCCTGGAGTCAGAAGGACCTGAGTTCGGATCCGGCCTCAGACACTTAATGCACACACAAACAAAAACCTAGCCATGTGACCTTGGGCAAGTTACTTAACCCCAATTGCCATCCAAAAAGCTAAAAAAAAAATAAGAATCAGGAGGCCAAGAAATTGGTCAAGGCTTTATTCTAGAAGAGGCCCAAGAACTCTCCCCAAAGGAATCCCTGCCACTTTGTCAAATGGCCTTGATATATTCACCTAAAGGTCTAGCCTTTATAAGCATCTGAAAGTGCCACCAGCAATTAACCAGCTCACCCAGGCTTTGGATCATTAGCCAGCTGCTCAGCTGATTAAAGGAGTCCGTGAGTATGAATGGGAAACAAAGCAAGAAAAGAACAAAGGCTACTTGGTTGAGGCCTGGCAGAAAGCTACAGGCCAAGGGGGCATCCCATTAAGAGACCAGCTGTCCTCAGAACAGGAGGAAACAAGAAAGCTCAGCTGCTTGTCAGTGCACATGCTACTGGGCCCCACTGAGTTTCATCTTCCTCCCTGCCTCGTGCCCCAAAAAGGAGGTGAGGGAAGCTCCTTATTGTCTCCATAAAAGTACAGGCAGACTAGGCTGCTTAGTTCGCTGAAAGTCGTGCATGAGCTTTGGAGTCTCGCTAAGCTGGGAGACATCAAAACCAAAGACAGACGTGCTGACAGGTCTTGTAACTGGTGTGGGTCCGAAATCAGCAGGGAAAAGGCAGTTGTGTTAACTAAGTCTGTCTTTTATCCACATAAAAGTATAAACTGAGAGTGAGAGAAAAAGAGAGTGACAGGGAGGGACAGTGAGCATCCTCCAAGCCTCAGCTAAAGGCCTGCCTTCTACGAGAAGGCTTCCTCAGTCTTCCTTCCCTCTGAAGCTATCCCCAGCTTAGCCCATCTATAGTTGTATGTAATGTTCGCATCTTATCTCCCCTATTAGACTGAGCTTCTGGAGTGCCGAGACTGACTTTTTTTTTATTTCTTTGTATTGTCAGTACTTGGCACAGTGCCTGGCGCATAGTAGGTGCTTCATAAGCGCTAGTCAGCTGATTTGGCTGACATTCATTGCCTGGTTTATTGGCCTAGGCAGGAGGACAGGGGGAGTTGTAAAGGGAGAGGAGTGCCAACCCCCTTATCTGGTAGGAAAACTTATTTCCATTCCAAGCTCGCTTGGGGCCTAGAGATCAAACCTCTTCTCTATCACTCAGACATGCTCCACTCTTGGAAACGTCCTCTTCTTCTTCCTCCATTCTTCATCTTTGTTAGAGTCTATGGGCAAAGCGGGCAAAAACCTGAGGAGGACCTGAGGGACAGGCCCACCCACCACAAAAAGAAGGAAGTGGCGGGGGGGAGGGTAGTTAGCTGGTACAGTGAATAGAGCCCTGGAGCCAGGAGGACCTGAGTTCAAATCTGATCTCAGACACTTAACACTTACTAGCCAAGTGACCTTGGGCAAGTCACTTAACCCCAATTGTCCTACCTTCCCCCCTCAAAAAAAGAAAAAGAAGGAAGTGGGACAGTGAGCACCTGGTTGGGCTGGGGGCCATGCAAGACCACAGCTCATAAGGGATGCCAGCAACATGATCATACTTGTTCATACTGGCATCAATATGGCCAACGGATTAGCAAGGGCTAAACCAGGAAGCCCAGGAGGCTGCCTCAGTGAGAGGTGATGAAGGCTTAACCTAAGGCAGTGATCATGTAAGTAGAGAGGAGACAGGAAGAGGACAGTCTATAACAGGGGTGAAAAGCCTACAGCCTCCAGGCCGCATGTGGACCTCTAGGTCCTCAAGTGTAACCCTTTGAGGGAATCCAAACATCAGAGAGCATGAAGTTTGGATTCAGTCAAAGGGCCGTACTTAAGGACCTCGAGGGTCACATGTGGCCTGGAGGCTGTACGTTCCCCACCCCTGGCTGACCCTAAGGCAGTGACCACATAAGTAGAGTGGAACAAGCTATTCTCTAGAACCACCCAAGTCCCTGAATCCTGAGAGCATGGTCACATGACAGCTAAAAACTAAAATTAAGAGGTGAGAGAGGAATATATTGGGAGAAGGAGATAGGGAGAGATAGATGGGTAAATTATCTCACATAAAAGAGGCAAGAGAAAACTGTTACAATGGAGGGGAAGAGGAAGAAGGTGAAAGGGAGTGGGACAACCTTACTCTCATTGGATTTGGCTTAGGGAGGGAATAACATACACACTCAACTGGGTATCTTACCCTACAGGAGAGTGGGGGGAAGGGGATAATAGGAGGGATGATAGAAGGGAGGGCAGATTGGGGAAGGGGGTAGTCAGAAGCAAACACTTTTGAAAAGGGACATAGTAGGGGTGCCTAGGAGGACCTGAGTTCAAATCAAGCCTCAGACACTTGACACACTTACTAGATGTGTGACCTTGGGCAAGTCAACACCAATTGCCCTACCTTCCCCCCTCCAAAAAGAAAAAAGAAAAAGAAAAGGAACAGGGTCAAAGGAGAAAACAGAATAAATTGGGGTAGAATAGGATGGAGGGAAATATAGTTAGTCTTTCACAACATGACTACTATGGAGATGTTTTGCATGACTACATGTATATAACCTATATTGAATTGCTTGTCTTCCCAGTTGGGGGTGGGTGAGGAGAGAAGAAGGGAGAGAATCTGGAACTCAAAGTGTTAAAAACAAATATTAAAAAAAATTATCGTTACATGCAACCGAGAAATAAGATATACAGGCAATGGGGTATAGAAATTCATCTTGCCCTACAAGAAAGTAAGGGGAAGGGGTGGGATAGGGGGGATGTATGAGAGGGCAGACTAGGGTAAGGAATAATCAGTATGCTTGCCATCTTGAGGTGGGGGTAGGGGAGAAATGGGGAGAAAATTTGGAACTCAAAATCTTGTGGAAATGAATGTTGAAAACTAAAATTAAATAAAATTTGGGGAAAAAAAAGAAAAAGGGCCCTCCTGACCCCTCCAGAGCTGGCCAAGTCAATGGTGTACCAATCCAGTATTTCACTTTCAGGTGTTATCTCCTCAAGCCACCAAAATCAGTGGCTTTTCCAGAGGGAATTATAATGGAGCTAGCAAGCAGAGCAGAGCCAGCCAGTCCAGGCCGCCTTCCTGGCAGCTCCTCCCCTATGTATGCTGCTATTTGAGCACACAACTCTGAGTCATAGGTCTGACCTTAAAATGATAAGCTGGAAAAACACCATATTCTTAGTTCATATCACTCTGGCAGTCTCAGTTCCTATATCAACATTAGAATATTAAAGTCATCCTCTGACCTTTCTCCCCACCCCAAACTTTCGAAGCAGAAAAGACAAACATCTGTATTTCCAAATGAAAGTCTTTTCTTGTCGGCTGGCTCCTTTATTTTTTAAAAAGACAATTAAACTTCAATATGGTTTATTAAAGTTGGGATATTGGTGTTCTGACTTAATTCTGGCTCTGTCACTGACTCGCTGTCATTTTCTGTGTCTCAGTTTCCATATCTAGGAAATGAGAAAGGAAAAAGTAATTTATCTCATGGGGAACATTTTCAAAATTCATTTGGGGTTGGCTTGGAACCCATAAATCATTAAGATACTGTGAACCAAAGATCACATCCACTCTTGATTAAATGCTGGACCAAGGACTCATCGGGCAGCTTTTGGTCAACCAATCAATCCAACAAGTCTTCAGAAGGGCTAGGCCAGGCACAGAGCTA
This sequence comes from Gymnobelideus leadbeateri, assembly GCA_011680675.1. Taxonomy (NCBI): domain Eukaryota; kingdom Metazoa; phylum Chordata; class Mammalia; order Diprotodontia; family Petauridae; genus Gymnobelideus; species Gymnobelideus leadbeateri. Next base: position 186,505 of record WOXC01003535.1, on the reverse strand, counting down.
GCAGAGAAGGCCAAAGGATAGCCCCTCCCCTCAAGGAGCGCCCCTTCCCTCAAGGAGCTTACATTCGGTAACCAATATGACAGCCCCAAGAGAGTGGGGCATATTTTAAACACCAAGAATTCTAATTACCTTTCAATTTAAAAGCCTTCATGCAAACTGGTAGATGGGATGACACTAAGTACAGGGGGAAACCTGATGCAGGGTATGGGAAACAATACCATTAGAAGAAAAGGCTTCTGAGTCAAAAACAGTTAGATCAAGATCAACTAAGTTAATTTTGCAAAAACTGCCTTGGTCTAATTAAGGATAGCTTCAGAACCAAATAAATCCATTAAAAACTTTCCAGTGGAAAAGTTGTATGTTTTGCCATTTGGAAAAAAACCACCTCGACAAAAACTAGGTTAGAATCTTTTTTTTTCTTTACTTACTTTCAAATGATACTTGTTTGCTAAACTGGCGGGCATGCTGATTATTGCATTTTGCCCCCTCGCTCACCAGTTCTCTTCTCTAATTTTCAACATCTTTTTTTCTACTGGCTTCTGCCCTGATACCTGCACACAAGCCCAGATCTCCTTCACCTTTAAAAAACCTTCCACAAAATATTTCTAGGGGCAGCTAGGTGGCACAGTGAATAGAACACTGGCCCTGGAGTCAGGAGGACCTGAATTCAAATCCAGTCTCAGACACTTAAAACTTATTAGCTGTGTGACCTTGGGCAAGTCATTTAACCCCAACTGCCCTGCCTTCCCCTCTCTAAAAAGAGGAAATATATATTTCTAGCAGCTCTTTTTGTGGTGGCTAAGAATTGGAAATCAAAGGGATGCCTATTAATTGGGGAATGGCTAAACAAGCTGTGGTATATGATTATGATGGAATATTATTGTGCTATAAGAAATGATAAGCAGGATGATTTCCAAAAAACCTGGAAAGACTTACATGAACTGATACAAAGTGAAGTGAGCAGAACCAGGAGAATGTGTACACAGTAATACCAATATTGTTTAATGAAGAATTGTGAATGACTTAGCTATTCTCAGCAATATAATGATCCAAGACAATCCCAAAGGACTAATGATGAAACATTAATTAATTTAATTCTCCAAAGAATTGATATTGATTAAATACAAACTGAAGCAAGCTAGTTTTCACTTTCATTTTTTTCTTTTACAAAACGGTTAATATAGAGATTTTTTGCATAGTTGCACATGTATAACCTATATCTGCTTGCTATCTGGGGGCGGGGAGGGGAAGAGGGAGGAAGGGATGGAATTTGGAACTCAAAACTTTAAATAAAAATGTTGAAAAATTAAAAAAAATACTTTCCACTGTTTGACCCTACTATCCCGTCAAGCTACCATCCTGTATGTCTCCTCCAATTCACAACCAACATTCTAGAAAAAGTCATCTACATTAGTTTCATCCATGTACTCACTCCACAACCCCTTACATTCTGGCTTCCAACTTCACCACCCAATTGAAACTGCATTCTCCAAAGTTAGCAATGATCTCTCAAATGCCAAATCCAATGCCTATTTTCAGTCCTTATTCTCCCTGACTTCTCTGTAACATTTGATACTTTTGATCTCTCCCCATTAGATATTCTCCTCCCTGAGCTTTCTTGACATTAACATCTCCTAGTTCTTCTACCTTACCTGGGTGACCATTTCTTCTCAATCTCCTTTGAGGGAATTCCATCCATATCGTGCCCCAAACAGTGGAGTTTCCCAAAGCTCTGTCTTAGATCCTTTCCTCTTCTCTCTAGTCTCTCTTGACTAATTCATTAGCTCCCAAGAGTTAAATCATTATTTCTATGCAGACCACTCCTAGAAGTGTATATATCCAGTCATCCCTAAGTCCTATATCACCAAGTGCCTATTGGACAGCTCCACTTGGAGGTCTCACAGGCGTCTGACTCAATATGCCTCAAACTTACCTCTCTTCCTAAGTCTCTATGACTGTTTAGGGCTCTACCATGGCTCCCTTCAACCATAATCACCATCTCCAAGTCATTTGCTATTCTTCCTTCTCCCTCACTCGCACACATTTGCTCAGTTGCCAAATCTTACAAACCGCATATCTATATCTCATATCCATTTTCTCTGCTCATATACTCACCATCCTAGTGGTGAAAACTCTCATCGGCTCTAATCTGGACTATAGCACTAACCTCCCAATTAGTTTCTTTACATCTAGCTTCTTCTCTTTCCAATCAGTCTTCTACACAGATACCAAACTGATATTCTGAAAGCACAAGATGGGGACCATGTCACTTCCCCTGCTTAAGAAGCTTCAGTGGCTCCCTATTGCCAAATTTCTCTGCTTGGCATTTAAAGCCCTTCACAATCTGGCTTCCATCTCTCCTGCCATCTGAATTTAATATTACTCTCATTCACACACTTTATACTACAGTCATACTACTTGATGCTAACCCAGACAAAATATTCCATCTCTTTTCACATGAAGGTTGTCCCCGCTGCATGTAATGCCATCCTTCATCATCTCCACCTCTTAGCAGCTCTGGCTTCTTTCAAAGCTTAGCTCAAGTACTTCCTGCCACCTAAGGCCTTCCTGATTCCCCTGGTTGTTAGCGTCCTCCCCTTCTGTAATTACTTTGTATTATATATTGATTTTGGAAAAAAAAAATATTTACATTGCCTCCAGAAAAATCTAAGTATAGGAACTGGTTTTTATTTTGTATTTGTATTCTAACTAGTAGAGGACCACGATAAACTTGTGGAGTTCTCATTTCTGGTTTAGCAGCTTCTGAATTTCCCCATCATTTTTGTCAAACCAATCCTGATATTTATAGGTGTTCTGGCCCAGATGAGCAAAAGCAGTACTATACACCAAGTCTCGGAAAGTCGCCCACTCCTCTTCTACTCCAATGTTACTGACCATATGCTGACTCAGCTTTCTCTCCAGGTCAACAATAAATAAAGAGTTCATACATGAAGAAACACTTTAGCCCAGGGTGGGGAACCTGCAGCCTCAAGGCCACATGTGGCCTTCTAGATCCTTAAGTGTGGCCTTTTGACTGAGTCCAAGTTTTACAGAACATCCTGTTATTAGGGAAATTGAAGTTTGGATTCGGCCAAAAGGCAGAATTTGAGGCCCTAAAGGGCCACATGTGGCCCCGAGGCTGCAGGTTCCCTATCCCCAAACTATCCAGTTAACACTGAGTCCTCTGACAGTAACCTTTGCTGGGGGCCGCCACTTTTGGTGAATGTCAATGTTTAGTTTGTGATTGGTCCAGTCTTCTGCACCACACATTACTTCCTATCCTTCGGGTTTCTTCTCTTGACAATGATGTAGTCTATGAAATGCCAGTACTTGAATTGCTTCCACTTGAATTGTCTTAGGAAAATCCTAAAGATCACCTGGCACTGAGGTCCTCTCTAGAACTGAACTGCAAAGCTTTCAAACTCTGCTGCAGAGAGCGCATCTCCAGAGGGGCTGACCATGTTGTTCGAATGCCAAATGCATGCTTATCCCAAAGACTATTTTACAGAGAACTCACACAAGGTAAGTGCTCAGTGGTCAGAAGAAGCGATATAAGGATATTCTCAAAAGTATCTCCGAAGAACTTTAATACTGACTATGAGACACAGGCCCATTCAGCAGGGCATGCCCACATCAAAGATGGTGCTGGGCTCCATGAGCAAAGCAGAATCACAGAAGCACAAAGCAAACATGAGCTATGCACATGCAGAGCCACTTCCACTCAAAGTGTGCCCCATTTGGGGTAGTGCCTTCCGAACTTCTGGATTGATCCGCCATAGCTAGACACAATGTACCTGGACCCCAATATTTGGATCTCATTGTTCTTCAAAAATGAAGAATGGACAACAACAATAGGGCCTGGCACAAAGGAGGTGCCTGGTAAATACTTTATGAATGAATGAATGAACAACTGCTCATATTTATAAAGCACTTGGAGGTATGTGAAATACTTTTATTACAACTCTGTAAGGCTGGGAGTGAGAACATTATCATATCCATTTTTCAAATGAATAAGGCTCAGGGAGGGGAAATAATGTGCCCAGGGTCATAAAAGTAGTGTCACAAGCTAGCTTTGGTGGTACTACTGCAAGAACTCTGGAGCCCTAGGACCTGGGTTCAGATCCCTCCTCTGAGCTTTATACTACCTATCCGACCTTGGCAAAGTCACTTACCCTGCCTGGGCCTTTTTCCCCTTGTGTTAAATGAGGGGGGTTGAACTAGATGGCCTCTGACATCCCTTCTAGTTCTAGAGTTAGGAGCCTATGATCCTATGAGTTAAAGGTAGATTTCTAGTGACTACAAGTTAAGCAGCCTCTTCTCTCCCCCAGACTATATAGCCTGCATGCAATGCCTACATGGATCTATACCTATATCTATCTAGATATCTTTATATACCTATATCTAGCTAGCTAGCTATGCAGTAGCTCAAAAGGAACATGAAATGCACAAATTTAGAGGTATCTCCACTCCAAATTTTCACAAGAACTATTTGTGCCCAACATGTGGCGGAGCCTTCTGAGCCCACACTGGTCTGATCAGCCACAGTCAGACCCACTGTACCTTGACCCTGACATAGTGATGTCATTTTGGTCCTCTTCAAGCACAAAGGACAACAACCATCTATATATCTTTAACTCTGTATAGATAGAGGCATGTCTATAACTATCTAGCTCTCTTATAGCAAACATTTTCCCAAACACTGACAGAGTAGCGTATCTCTAGAAAGATTGTGGCCTCCATTTAAATTGTCTAATCAATTCCCATCTCTTCTCAGGTTACTGAACTTAAAAAACAATCATGGGCATTTAAGAACAATTAAAATGTTCAACTTCTTAAGAGCTTTCATTTTAATTCTTTTTAAGGCTGTGGAAGTATTAGGCTTGTGCTATGATTAGGACAAAATCATATAATAAGCAAAGCTTCATACACTCTTGGCATTTTGCTTTGATCTAAGAATCAAAAGGATGTTTGCAGAGGGTATTTTTAGCTGCTTGAAGTTTACGGATTTTGTCCGTCACTCTTTACAAAGAAGAGAAAAGCTTGAAAGACCTTGAACAATTGGATGAAGTAAATTAAATTAGGGTTGGCCAGAAGATTCTTTTCTATTGCTACCTTTGTTTCATCCTGGAGGGGAAACGCACACATGCACACAAACAAAACCCTATGAACATTAGTGATTTGTTGTGTAGTGGACTTGGCACGGGATGGTTGAGTAACAACCTGAAGCAGAGAGTTCATCCTTTTGCAAGCTTGCCAGGACAGGGTCTATTTTCATGCTGTTATGATGGTAACTTAGGGCACACAGAACAACAAGATCAAATAGCAATTCCCTCTGGAGTTGTAACTTTCTAAATGCAGTGATTGGTAATTCATCAAGATTATTGTTTGACACACATAATTTTTACACAATCATTTGCACCTCCACACCCACCTTTATATGAGGGACTCTCACATAAATCAGCCCTCAAAGCACCACTTTCAGGAAAGAGGACTCAGGTGTTAATAGGTAAACTGAGGCATTAAAAAAGATTAAGTGTCTTGTCTCTGAGAGAGAGGGGGGATAGAACTAAGAATAGGACCTCCAGGACTTATTCTGTCACCTGTTCTAATCATAAATCCACAAAACTTTCCACCTTCCCACTTGCAAGAGTATGTACCATCAACCAATTCCAATACATTATTAACTCGTTAGTAATGAAATTCAACTTATAAACTATTCTATGAAAGTAACCGGGGTTTTTAAAACAACTATTTGAAAACAAAAATAATGATATGGTATTTGAAGTCATGCACATACTATATATTTATATATATATATTCACATGCATATGATGCATATGTAGTAAACTACAGACTAGCTACATGATGGCTGGAGGCAGAGGCAAGAAAGTGGTAGATGGAAACCCAGAGAACACCTGAGCTAGAAGTCTGGGTCAGACACTTCCTAGCTGGGCTACCCTGAGTGAGGCCTTCTCTCTGAGCCACAATCTCCTCAGTTTTAAATAGGGGTGATAATAATATTCATATAACTCATATCACTGGGTTTCTGTGAGGAAAATGCCTTGTAAACCCTGAATCACAAACTTGAAAATGAATTCATACGTATATTGTTGTTTAGTAGCTTTTTGGTCACAACCAACTCTTTGTGACCCCATTTGGGATTTTCTTGGCAGAGATTCTGGAGTGGTTTGCCATTTCCTCCTCCAGCTCATTTTACAGAAGAGGAAACTGGGTGAAGTGACTTGTCCAGGGTCACACAGCTAGTACGTTTCTGAGGCTAGATTTGAACCCAGGAAAAGGAGTCTTCCTCACTTCAGGCTCAGCGCTCTGTGCACGACGGCACCACCTAGCTGCCCATGTGAATTCATATAGTGATCAACAACAAATATTTAGTATGTCTACTATAGTCAGAGGCATGGGAGCTTTGGATGGGCCTGGCAAACAGGAAGACCTGAGTTCAAGTTCTGCTTCTAACAAATACTAGTTACATCATCATGGCAAAGTCACTTAGCCTGTCAGTGAGAGATGAGCTACTGACTGCCACTGGTGGAAGGAGCTTTTGTACCAAGAGGCTCTTCCAACAATGAAATTATGGGTCCAGACCAAAACCAAAAGTTGCCCAAGGCATCCAGAGTGTTTCAGCCCCTAAAGCTATGACTACCTATACAGCTTACAACTTATCATTTAGATGCAAATTGATTTCTTCACAAACTTGTGCTATTATACTGTGTATATATTTTTTAAATCCATAAGCAACTTCATCCTACCATGTGGTAATGCAAATCTATATTAGTGTCCACGAGTAGAAAACAAATTATTTTGCAAAGAGTAAGCAAGTCATTCTCTCAGATCACAAAACAAGCAGCTGACAGAAGACAAGCTAGTTTTGACACCTCATCTGATCTTCCACAAGTAGAACACTGAACTTGATGGGTCTTTGCTATTTGAGAGGGGCAGAAAAGGAGGTACTATTTGGAGGGGCAAATTTGTTACGGTTCTTCCTATGTATTTTCTCAGGGCAGCTAGGTGGTATAGTGGATAGAGCATCAGCCCTGGAGTCAGGAGGACCTGAGTTCCAAACCAGTCTCAAGATGCTTAGCAGCTGTGTGACCTTGGGCAAGTCACTTAATCCTGTTTGCCTCACTTTCCACATCTGTAAAATGAGCTAGAAAAGGAAATTGCAAAACACTCCAGTATCTGTCAAGAAAACCCCAAATGGGGTCACAAAGAGTCAAATACAACTAACAACCAAACAACAAAAATATAAATACTCATAGACATTCCTGTACTACTGAGAAACACAACCACCATGTTCCTCTCCCCAAATTTTTCACATGATAGCTTTTTTATCTACAGTTTAAATCATATTTCAATCATCTGGAATCATCCAAATTGTGAACTACAGAATATAGACAATACCTAGGCCTGTTTAGCCAAAGGACAGCTGGCGACTACAGTGGAAGTTGCAAGATTAGCCCCTACAGAGGATAGGACAAACTGTCTGGACGTGTTTCTAACGAGATCCAGAGTGCTAATGAAGACTTCCAAAATGAAATGTGCCCAGCCAGCCCCGGGCCAAAACAGAGGCGGCATGTGGTTCTAGGGACTGAGAGGAAAGCTCACAAGGACTGAGGAGGCAAAAGGAATGCGCGGAAATCTCCCATCTTCACTCGCATTGCATTGTTTCAACAATCCCTACATCGTCTCTTCAGACCTAGTATCCCAACACTGGCTGGGTTTAGGATCTGATACAGAAAGCAGCAAAGGGCAGCATGCAGACATGTGTGTGCCCCTCCACCTTCCAGCCATTTTAGTTGTGTCCGACTCTTTTGTGACCCCACTGGAGGTTTTCTTGGCAAAGATACTGGAATGGTTCTCCAGACATTTTACAGATGTGGAAACTGAGGCAAACAGGATTAAATGAATTGGCCTGGATCACCCAGTTTGTAAGTGTTTGAGGTCACATTTGAACTCAGGTCTTCCTAACTCCAGGGACAGTACTCTAGCCACTGCCACCTAGCTTTCCCTTCCAAACACACCTAAATACATTTGACTGGTGGAATTAAAATGTGAAATTCTTAATACTTACAAACTATCCCTCCCCTCCAGAGATAAGTTAAAATATTTAGAAAGCTCTTTCTAGTTTAAAAAGAACATGTGGTTTATGAGAAGTCCCAGTGGACCAGTGTGGAAAGAGCATGGGCCTTGGAGTCAGAGGCTGGAGTCCCAGCTCTGCCATACTACAACCCACTGACTGTGGGGCCTTGGACAAGCCACTTCTCTTCTGACCTCCAGCTCCCCCGTGGCAAAATCAGGAGGTTGAATTAGATGACCTCTAACTTCCAGCCCTAAGCTAAGATGTGCCACATTAAAAATAAAAGGTGGGGGCGGCTAGGTGGCGCAGTGAGTAGAGCGTCGGCCCTGGAGTCAGAAGGACCTGAGTTCGGATCCGACCTCAGACACAACGCACACACAAACAAAAACCTAGCTGTGTGACCTTGGGCAAGTTACTTAACACCAATTGCCCTCCAAAAAGCAAAAAATAAAAAAATAAAAAATAAAAGGTGGGATGGTTTGATTAGGGAACAAGATCAGACTTTAAAAGAAGTCAACATTTGCTCCAACTACCCTAACACTTTTGATTCATGCTTCCAGTAAATACAAAAGAATATATTTGCATTTTATTGTATGACAGAAGGGAACAACTTCCATAAAAGTGGGACATGTCCAAGAAGCCACCAGCAGGGGACAGCCCCGATATCACCAAGGCTTTTCTTCAGGAGTGGTTCATTGGAGTTAGAGCTGAAAGGGATGTTCAAGGTCATCTCATGCTCCTGCTCACTTTTCAAATGAGGAAACAGACCCTAAGAGGTTAAGCAACTAAGTGCTGTGATGCAGTAGATAGAACTGGGCCTGGAGTCAGGAAGACCTGAGTTTAAATCTGGCCTCAGACACTTACTAGCTGTGTGACCCTGGGCAAGTCACTGAACCTCTGTGTGCCTCAAGTTTCCTCATCTATAAAATGGGGATGATAAGAACACCTCCCTCCCAGGGTTGTTGTAAAAGTGCTCAGCAATGGTGCCTGCCTCATAGTAAGTATTAGATGAATGTTGGCCATAGTGATCTTCAGCATCATGATTACTGATGTGGTGGAAGCAGGGTTGGCACACAACCATCCTCTTGCCACCATTTGGGACTGTTGGGAAGCTGCTGTCTCAGGATGGAGGGACCAGAAGAGGCGACCATCTCCAGAGGCTGGAGGGCCGAGGGCCTTATTGTCAGGGAGCCCTGTGGCCAGCCCAGACACTATACACACATTGTGAGAGACCCGAGCTGAGCAAGATGGGCACTCAGCCAGCAGCAGACCTTTCCAAAGGTCTCCTAATCCAGCCAGACACACTCTTCTTACTAAAGGCCCTTGGTGCCAGGTCCCAGCCTCCTCACCACTTCTCCCCTTTTATGGCTGTTTCATGTTTACAGTTCATGCTCATCGGCTTCTAGATGCCGAAAGGTACTAGGAAAAAAATCTAAATATAACAGATGGGTAAATGCACATGGAAACTGGAAACCCAAATGCCATCCCACCCTTCACAGCTGAACGGCTTAACGCCTCCTGCTTTAGCGCCACATTATCATGGCAGATGCTGGATCTTTCTTCCTTTAACAGGGGCTTTTCCCAGATTTAGACAGAAAGAGCAAGGCAAAGAGGAAATTGGTTCTCTCCTATTTGCTGGTAGAGGGGAAGTCACACAATCTTAAGAGCTGAAAGATTCCTTAGGGAGGGGCTAGTTAGTCATTCAACAAATATTCACTGAGTGCCTACCATGAACCCCAAGCCTCTCACTCCAGAGGATTACTCTGAGGCTCCACAAGGTCAGGTGATTTGCCCTAAGTAAGGCAGGTAGGTAGGGAAGAGCCAGGTCTACACCTTGATTTTTTTTCCCTCTTAAGTCCTGTGGTATTTCAGCTGTGGTACGATGGTAAGAACACTACTGCGGGTAGACTGAAGATGCCCAGTCAAGCCCTGTCTCCAACATTTATTAGCTGGGCAACTGTTAGTAAGCAACCGAGCCTCAATTTCCTCATTGAGGGGGAAATATTTCACAGGATTGTTGTATAAAATAAGATTAAGTTTTATAAATCACAAAAAGTTATATTAAGTGATACTTATTTCTATTATTATTTCCCTACCTGTTAACAAGTTAAATCTCCATACCTGTACTTGACAGCACAATTCCTGCATGCCCTAACTTGGCCTTTCTTTTTCTCCTTCCCAACTCCCCAAGTAGCCCAACTCTAACCTTTCACCTTTATTATCTTCAACTATCATTCAGTAGAGTACAGATTTCAAGATGGAAGGGATCCTGGAGGTCATCTGCCCCCTCCCCCAATGCTTCACTGATGGGGCATCTAGGGCTAAGGAAATGAAAAGAGTCAACCCAGATGGGTCAAGGTGATAGGCACCAGAGCTGGGATTCAAACTTGCATACCCTTGGATCCATGTGAGACACACTTTCTCCTTTCTCACATTACATACTAATATGTTAGATTTATTTTTGTAAACAAAGGCTCTGGTCTCTCCTTCTAAGAAAACCTGCATTTTCTAATATGAGTGTGACCACGTTCCTATAGAATCAAATCTATTCTAGAATGATGAAAAAATCAAGAATCTCAGAGTTATATACTTATCCTGGAGAAAAAAATTAAAAAACAGATTTGATCACCAGGTGGCACCACTGGCCACTTGCCTGATCCTGTCCAACAATAAGGAAGTGGCACTGGCAAACCCATGCTCAGTCAGAAGACAGAAGAGCAATACAAGGAAACAAAACATCTTCTCTGGTTCTCAAAGAATAGGCACCTCTTTTGTGGGTGTAGCTGCTCCCGCTAAAAGGTGTAGCAGTGTGGGCTAGGAATTTATTCAATCTCTCCATTCAGTCCTTATTCACTAGGAAAACTCTACCCTTTTCTCTTCGTGATGTATTTCCACACAATCACAAAATGGTAGGATCACACAAGTGTAACTTAAGTGTATCCAGTTAAAGAACTCCTGTCATATAAGTTAAAGGAATAAGATCAACTCTACTAAAATGATGGCCATGCAGGGTACACACCCGTTGCCTCTTGCAGACCTGGATAGCTCTTACCCAGTCCACAGGCATGCCCCAAACTCTGTTACTAGACACAATTCAGGTATTTGGATTCAGACTTCTGTCAGTCACTCCCATGGGGAGTGGGTAAACTTCCCTGATACTGTTCTACTCTTGGCTTCCTGCAAGGTAAATATCTATCTAGTGAGTTGAGGTGACTTGGGACCAGAAGCACTGATTCCTTTTTGGGTCTCTTTTAAAGTAGTCTCTCACTACTTTATTGCTGGCTAGAACTCCCAAAACTGCCATCCAACTGCATCTTACCCTTCCTTACTATGCTACTTGTTAATTGTTAGTAGAATTGAGAACAAACCCAAGAAGATACACAGACCCCTCCCTTACCTGACATTATTTCTTCTCATCTTTGAATTCTTCCTTTTAGGGGCAGCTAGGTGGCACAGTGAATACAGCACCGGCCCTGGAGTCAGGAGGACCTGAGTTCAAATCCAGCCTCAGACACTTAACACTTACTAGCCATGTGACCTTGGGCAAGTCACTTAACCCCAACTGCCCTGCCCTCCAAAAAAGAAAAATTAACAATAATAATAATAATGAATTCTTCCTTCCCTGAGTCAGCACTAGACATGTCCTAGATGACTTCCAGACCCAGGTCGATCCTCTCCCCTCCTCCCTTTGTTTGCGATCTTTTCCTTTAATAAGCTTTGAATGGGGCGGCTAGGTGGTGAAGTGAGTAGAGCACCAGCCCTGGAGTCAGAAGGACCTGAGTTCGGATCCGGCCTCAGACACTTAACCCACACAAACAAAAACCTAGCCGTGTGACCTTGGGCAAGTTACTTAACCCCAATTGCCCTAAAAGGGGCGGCTAGGTGGCACAGTGAGTAAGAGCGCCGGCCTCAGAGTTGGGATGACTCGAGATCGAATCCGGCCTCAGAAAATGAGCATCCACACACAAATAATGACTGGCCAAGTAACCTTGAGCAAGTTACTTAACCCCAATTGCTTAAAAAAAAAAATAAGCTTTGAAGGCATATCTACCTTCACTAACTTTGTGGGTGGGGTTGACCTTAAACACAAGGCCCATGACTCATTCCCTTCTCCTCTTTTGCCCACAGTGAAGTGGGGGGGGGGGGGAATTCATTCTCTCTCTCTCTCTCTCTCTCTCTCTCTCTCTCTCTCTCTCTCCACATATACACATGCTGAGAGGCAAAAAAGCACAATGGATATAGAAAGCTAAGAGTCAAGAAGATCAGTGTTAGAGTAGCATTTCTGACACATACTAGCTGTGTGACCATGGGCAAGTCACTTAACTTCTCAGTTCCCTAGGAAACTCTCTAAGATTAGAAGTTATAGAATAGTTGATCTACACTGGTAGAAGGAACTTCAAGAGTTCTCTCCATAACCACACATATGCATTCTGGGTTAGGTAGCAGGTGTGAATATGGTTCAATAAGATTGAAAGAAACCAATGGGGGCCTCTTTTGAGTCTGAGAATTAGGCAAATTTCACATTAATGTCACTATTACTTCCTGGCTACTATCATAAAAAATGTACAAGTTTCAGGCCTTCTGGTGGTATAGCAGTTGAATGTCAATAAAATATTAAAGCACTATGCAATAAGGTGGGAGGCATTGTTCCATCTGGATTACAGAATCAGAGAATTTCAGAGTTGGAAACAGCAACCAACTATACAACTGACAATTGGTCATCCGGCCTTTGCTTGAAGATATCCAATGAAAGAGAACCCACTAAGTCCCAAAGCAGTCCATTCTACTTTTGGAGAGTTGGGTTAGGAAGTTTTTCCTGAACTCAAGCCTAAATTTGCCTCTGCAACTTTTATTCACTAGCCAAACCTTCAAATATGCTTTCATGGCATACTCCCCTAAAATTATCTTCTCCAGGGTAACCATCCTCAGTCCCTTCAATTAATTCTCACGTGGCACAAACTCAAGGGTCTTCACCAGCTTGTTTATTCCACTTTGGGCACCTGGATTATAAATGTCGTTCCTGAAGTATAGTACCCAGAACTCAGGTGACCACTCAAGATGTGACCTAAAGAAGACAGCATACATCAGGACCCCCACTTTCATATTCCTCAATGCCATCAGCCCCTCTTATTGCATCAGCTTTTTTGGCCACCATAGCATACTACCAATTCATATTGAGCCTGTAGTCCACTTAAAACCTCTGTTCTTTTTCTTTTTTTTTTTTTGCTTTTTTGAGGGCAATAGGGGTTAAGGGACTTGCCCAAGGTCACACAGCTAGTTTTTGTGTTAAGTATCTGAGGCCAGATTTGAACTCAGGTCCTCCTGACTCCAGGGCCGGTGCTCTATTCACTATGTCACCTAGCCGCCCCTGTTCTTTTTCCAAGGAGGAGTCTAATCACGCCTCTCCCATTGTGTACCAGAGAAGTTATTTTCAAATCAGACTTTACATTTATCTCTCTATTAAATTTCATCTTATTAGATTTTAGCCCAGTGCTCTTGCTTGTCAAAATATCTCCAAATCCTGTCTGGTGTGTTAGCTTTGTGTCATCCTCGCATTTTAAGATCATGTCGCCTAGGCTTTTATCCAGGTCATTGACATAAATATTTAACAGTTTCCGGCCAAGCACCAAGGTACGATATTACAGACCTCCCTCCAAGATGACATTGAACCATTAATGATTACTCTTTGGGTCTGACCATTCAACCGATTCCAAATCAACTTCATTGTACTCTATTATCTAGACTTATTCTGGACCATATTTCTACTACATCTCCTTCATACTATGTCTCTCCTGCTCTGGTGCCTGCATTTCCTCACATACAATCCTATACTGTACCTACCTTTGCTTTTTTTGACTAAAATATGCCCTTTAGAACCAAGATTAGACCGATGCTTTCTTGCAATGACATCAAGAGGGGCAGCTAGGTGGCACAGTGAATAGAGCACCGGCCCTGGAGTCAGGAGGACCTGAGTTCAAATATGCCTCAGACACTTAACATTTACTAGCTGTGTGACCTTGGGCAAGTCACTTAATCCCAACTGCGCTGCCTTCCCCCTCCAAAAAGCAATGACATCTAGAATACAAGTGTTGAGGAAATGGGGGGGGGCTGAAAAAAACCCAAGATTTTGGGCCCATGTAAAAACTAACACTGAAGCCAGACAGCAGTTACCCTTCTGTTCAATTCAGTTAGTATATACTTTGTATCTACAATATGTTTAGCACTGCACTTAGGTCTTGAGCGAGATACAAAGTAGAACAAGACCCCTGCCCTATCATCTCATCAGGCAAACACTAAATGAGAATGGATAAAATTAAGGTGCTCCCAAAATAGCTCAACAGACAATTCAAGAGGCACATGCTGCCTGGAAATTAAAAAATTAAACTGAAATCACCATTATCAATTAACCTGTCGTGCAACGTCTTTCAGACTTCAAGCTCTCCACTGACAAACACAGGAACTGAAGCCTAAAAACAATTAGTCCAGGACTGAAATTTAATGTGTGTGTACACACATATATACATACACACACACACACACACACACACACACACACACACACACACACACATTAAAAAACCGGGAAATACAGAGCACCAGCTCTAGGAATGGGGACAGCTCTCAGTGACAGGCAGAACCATCCATTGGCATTCCCAGGCTCCTCATCTCAGGCCTTGGTCTATCTCAGCATCACTAAGACCATCCTCAAAACCAGGGGTTCTGAGCTTGCTCAGGCCTGAACTGCTCTTAGGAACAAAGAATTTTATCCATAGATTTGTACAACCTCAGGGCAAATGATTTCTCTGAGGCCTTTCCCTCATCTATAAAGTGTAGATGGTAATATTTGCACTCCATGTGATCTATGACCCCTACCTCTTTCCACTTGCAACCCCAAATAAAATCTTCCCTCAGAATTTATAGGAAAAAAGTGACATTGTTTTGGATATGACACCAATGTAGCAGGTATAAGGAAACTTGAAGCATTACCCAACATAGCTGGTTGTATATGAGTACTCTGAGCCCTTTCCCTGAAAGACACTATACAAAATGTGAAGCTTATATTGCCAAAGGGAAGCTAGTATAAGTCTAAAAAGCTGTTTTGTTTCACTCAGTTTATGTGTTTTAGAGGGGGAGAGGGAAGTTTTTCTTTTTTTAAAAAATTCTACAAATTCCATAGCAGCTTAGCCATTCATGCTTATGTTTTCCCTTTCCAGTCTACATGGAACTTTCCCCCACTATGGCCCCAGGAGGTAGGCAGGCAGTACAAGTAATTCTGAGAGGTTAAGTGACTTGACCACAATCACACAGCTACTGAGTGGAGCAGAGGTAGATTCAAATCTCCTGATGCCATGACTAGGGGTCTTCCAATTACAGCCCACTTCTTCTAAATCAAAAGGCACAGCCAGTACACTGGCCTCAGACACTTAAAAACTAGTGACAGTCAGGTAGGCAATAAACATTTATGAAGTATCTACTGTGTGCCAGGTCAAGCCTGCTTCCTCAGCAATAGAATGGGGATAACAGTGCCTCCGGTGAAGATCAGATGAGACGTGTGTTTAATGTAACTCTTTGAAACTCTTCAAAAGCTCTATAAATGTGGGGTGCCCTTATTCAGTCTTTTCATATTCATAGCTCTCTTCCCCTTCAGAGCAAGCCTGAGAGGCAATGTGAAAAAGGGTCAGGGAGCAAGGATGAACAGATCAAATGAATCACAGACTGGATCCCTCAGGACCAGGAAGAGCAAACCACTCAAGAGGTCAAATGCTTGGGAATGAATCAATGGTGAAGCCTTTTCAGCAAAGATGGAAATGGTGAGCCTAGAATCTGGTCTGCATGGGTGAGAAGCAATGAAAGACCATGGTTCAACAGAAAGAACCTTGGATTTGTAGTCAAGATCTGGGTTCAAGCCCCTGTCACATAACCTGTGTGGCCTTGGGCAATGCACATATTTTCCCTTGACCTCACTTTCTCCATCAGTGAAATAAGAGGGTTGGACCAGTTCACCTCTAAGGTCCCATCCAGCTCTGAAGCTATGATCCTATGATTATAAAGAGCTAAGATACAAAAACCAAAGGAATAAAGAATAAATAAGTGTTGTGAGTGGGGTATCAGTAGTTACCAACATATACTTGATACTAACACAGGATAATAAGCCTCCTCAATTATTTGTTGTGCTTCAAAGTCTTAACTTTTTGATTGCTGTAAAAATCTTGACTCTAGCAATGTTTTCTGGCTCTGGCTTTAATCTAATAAATTATCCAAGTTTATTATTGTTTGAGGTGTGAGCCAAGGTTTCTAACCTAGAAATTAATGAGTATTCAGGCATGGCTCCCTTTTACAGCTGAGCATCTGCTGTTGGCTTCTCAAGTCTTTGTGCTCTGAATAGGAGAGTTGACAATGGAGCCAAACAAATTTCTACTCCCATAAAGGTTTTATGATGTTGGAAAAACATCTTTGATTAAAAAAACAATAATTACCCATAGTTCCACATGGGACTTAAATTGCACGGAGGACAGAGCTAAAGGATAACATTTTACATTGAGGGGAGAAGGGGGTGATGGGGGGTGGGCAAGGTCTCTTGCCTAAGCTCTTATGCAATTCTTTATTAATCATTTACTGGCACTTTTGTTTAGATTTCAAATAAAATTCACATGGGAGCTTGTTCCTGTAGGAGATAAGAGAATTTGCAAGTAAATAAATGACCCATGAATAAATGAACACAGCATATTGGTCTTAAACAAAGTCAACAAACAGAAAAGCTCTCTGGCTTAGGAAGTTTCTCAATCTACTAAATATAGATTCTAGTTACACTCTGCGTGACAGGCAGGGGAAAGAACAGAAGTTTGAAAAACCAATTCAAAGGGACACTAGTCCAAGATGTCCAGAGAATCTCAGAATTTTCAAGGTGAAAGTGGTTCAGGGATGGTGGCCACCTAGTCAAACCCTTACGTGCAAAATAATCCCTACTGGAACACATCTGACAAGTGCTCAGAGTTTTCCCTTGTAGAGTTCCAGTGAAAGAAAAGTCACAAATCAAAATCAATCAACAAGCATTTATTAAGTGTCTACTGAATGTCATGCATTGTGTGAGATGCTGAAGAAATAAACAAATAAAAACCAGCCCTTGCTCTAAAGGAACTTGCATTCCATAGGCAGAGTATGTACAGATAGATAGGACATATAGATAGAGATATACATATATATATATATATATACACACACACACACACACACACACACACACACACACACACACACACACACACACACATACATATGCACGTATATACATGTGTAAGTAACAACTATAAAGTCTATACAAAGTAAATCCAAAGTCATTTGGAAAGGAGGGGACTCCAGAAAGGCTTCATGTAAGAGGCCACAAGTGGATAGAACTGTGAAGGGAGGTAGGGATTGAAGAGGCAGAGGTGAGGGTAGAGCATGACAAGGCATGAGAAATGGAGTGTTATATGTGAGGGAACAGCAAGTAGGTCAATAGAAGGCATTCGAAATAGGCCCAGAATGGCAGACTAGACACAGATTGTAGAGACCTTAAAGGCCAAACACAAGAGAAATATAACTGATATATAAATTATATAGCTCCTAATAATTTCTTTTATGTCTTCATTTGGCTGTGGATTTTTCAGGTTTTATACAAATAACATGGTTGGGGTGGCTAGGTGGCTCAGTGAGTAGAGTGTCGGCCTTGGAGTCAGAAGGACCTGAGTTCAGATCCGGCCTCAGATACTTAATGCACACACAAACAAAAACCTAGCCGTGTGACCTTGGGCAAGTTACTTAACCCCAATTGCCCTCCAAAAGGCAAAAAAAAAAAAAAAAGTAACGTGGTTTTCTTTTTTTTATATCAAGTTAGCTAATGGTTTATCTATTTTATTGCTGGTTTTTTTTTCAAAAAATCAGATGTAGTTTTATTTATTCATGCAATGATTTTTTTTCAATTGTGTTCATCTCTTCTTTGATTTTCATGATTTCTATTTTAGTGTCTAATTGGAGGTTTTTAATTTGTCAGTTTTCTTATTGGTTTTTTCAATTGTATGCTCAGTGGTTGATCTATTCCTTCTGTCTTTTACTGCTGAAAATGTTCAGAAATATAAATTTTCCCTACTTTCCCTAACTACTTTGGCTGCATTCCAAAAATTTTGATATGTTATCTCATTGTAATATTTATATAGCACCTTCTAATGCTCTACGATTACTATATCATTTAATTCTGACAACCTGGGAAGTAGGCGCTATTATTATACCCATTTTATAAATGAGGAAACAGGCAAACAGGGATTAAGCAACTTGCTCAGGGTCACACAGCTACTAAATGTAAAGGCAGAATTTGAACCCAGGTCTTCCTAACTCCAGGTTCAACACTATCCACTGGTCTACCCATCTGTCTCAGATACTCTTATCAAGGATACCCTTTTTACCGCCCACCTCTGCTGCATTGGACTCTCCTGGATACTCCTGGACTCTCTCTGGATGTTCATGACACTCACTACAGTCTCCTAGTTCACCTCCTACCCATCTGACTGCTCGTCACATATCACACCCCTGACTGGTGGTGTTCCCCCAAAGTTCAGTCCTAGGCCTTTTCTCCTCTCCCTCTCTCCTTTTTCTCTTGGTAACCTCATCAGTTCCCAGGGATTTAACTATGCTGACTCACAGAGGTATGTCTCTAGTTCTAGTCTCTTCCTGGAGAGAGTCCCACGTCACCAATTAACTATTTTCAACTGGCCGTCTGGGGGACATCTCCAACTCACTATGTCCAAAACACAACTCGTTATCTTTCGCCCTAAATACTCCCCTCTTCCAAATTTCCCTTTCTGTGGAAAGTATCACCACCCTCTTATTCTCCCAAATACATAACCTTGGCATTATGCTGAACTCCTCATTCTCTGTAACTCCACATTTGCAATTAGTTGTTATGTGTTATCATTTCTTCCTTCCCAACAGACAATGCTCCCATATAACTTGGAAGTCTCTCCATGCACGTGGCTTCCACCTTATTTCAGGCCCTGTTCACCTGCCTCCTAGGCATCCAACACCCACAGAGGGCCTCATGGGCCAGTAGATTCAAATGCCATTGGGAAACAGTCAACAAAATAAACACCAATACAATAAAACACAGAGAACATTATATTTTAGGACTGTCCACATTCAACCGCAGGGATCCTTACAGATAGGTAGCCCCACTTCTATTTGAACTTGACCCCATTGGCCCAGGCTATTGCAATAGACTCCTGATTGCTCTCCCTGCCCCAAGTCTCTCCCTGCTACCTTCTATCCCTCATAAAGCTAAGAAAGGAATGTGCCTTGAGCAGAAATCTGACCACATCACTCTCCTACTCAGTCAATGCCAGTAGCTTCCTATTGCCTGTGGAATCTCTGTCTATACAACCTGGTCCTGACCTATCTACCAAGACTCACTGGACAGTACTTTCTCCCTGCACTGGAGTCAGCAATTATCTATCAAGCACTTACTATGTGCCAGGTTCTGGGAATACAAACAAGCATAAGTAACTATGTGTTGACTTACACTCTGGGATCCAGCCAAACTGTCCTTCTTGTTCCTCACCCATGACACTCCCTCTCCAGTCTCCACACCTTTGCACTGGCCATTTGCCATGAGAAACCTAGACAAACCAAGTCTTATTCTGGGGCAACTCTTCAAATCATATTTAAACTCTAAAATATAGGTCTATAAATTCATGTGCATGGAAATGAACAATTCTATGATGGCTAATAAAGAATCTTTTGTTAAACTAAAAATAACTCATTCAATTCAAGAAACAATGGACCCAGATATTCTCACAGACAATTCCTTCAAAATGCCCATGCAATCCTTAATGTTGAAGACTCTCTGGATCTCAGAATTAGAAGGTAGCTTTGCTTGGCGATCATTTAGTCAAACCTCTGGTCCACGCAGGAATCCCCTTGAACAACATGACTGTAAAGTAGTCAATTAGCCTCTGCTTGTACCTTGACAATGACATAATCCCAAATGGACAGAACAAGGGTGTCAGAGAAGACAAAACTCAAACACATCACGGTTGTCTTCAATTATTAAAAGGATGGTCACCTGAACAAGGGACAAGACTTATTCTGTTTGCCCCGGGGAAGTAGAACAAAAAATAGTAAAAATGGAAGATGGGAGAGATTCAGGCTTGAGATAAAGAAAAAAAATTACAGCATCGTAATTGTTGGAAAGGACCTCACAGGTCATCAAGCCTTACTCCCTCATTTGCCATATAAACAGAGAAGCTAAAAGATGTTCTCCAAGTAACACATGTCATTCAGTGACAGGAACAATTAGAGCAATTCAAAGTGGAAGGAGCTGCCTTGGGAGGGATTGAGTTGTTCATCATTATGGGTTTTCAAGCAAAGTCTAGATAACTACTTACTGTGTATATTGTAAAGGAGATCCTTGTTTGGGGAGGTTTGAATACCTGGACTGGAGGTTCTTTCATTTCTGATATTCTGTAAATTAATTGATGAGTTAACTCTTCCAATCTACCTGGGAATTCTTCATTATCTCTAATAGCCTAGGGCAAGGCTGGGGAACCTTCAGCCTAGAGGCCACACATAGCCCTCTTGGTCCTCAACTGCCGCCCTTTGACTGAATCCAAACATCACAGGACAAATACCCTTAATAAAAGGATCTGTTCTATAAAATTTCGGGCTCAGTCAAAAAGCCACACCCAAGGACCTAGAAGGCCACATGTGGCCTCTAAGTCACAGGTTCCCCACCCCTGGGCTAGGGTATCAAGATGTATTTCTCAAACAATAAGGTGGGATCACATTTAACACATGTATTGCTGATAAGTGCCTCTGGCAGGAAAACAAACATAGCATCAATCTTAGCAGTCAATCACCAAGCATTTATTAAGTGCCTACTATGTGCTAAGCACTAGGGATACAAAGAAAAACAAAAAAACAGGCCCTATCCTCAAAGAGCTCACAGTCTAATGGGGGTGACTAGAGGAAAACAACTATGTACAATCAAGTGTATATAGGAAAAGTTAGAGCCAATTAATAAAGAGAAGACATGAGAATTAACGGAGATTGGAAAGGTTTTTTATAGAAGGTGGGATTTTAGCTGAGATTTGAAGGAAGCAGAGATGGAGAGGGAGAATGTTCCGGGAGGAACAGCCAGGGGAAATGGCCAGAATAAGGAAATGGAATGCTCTGTGTTACTTGAACAGCAAAGAGGCCAGTGTCATTAGATTGCAGAGTAGGTGAAAGTAGTCAGGTATAAGAAAACTGGAAAGGTAAGAGAGGTCCAGGTTATAAAAGGCTTTAACAAAATTGAGGGTTTTATATTTGGTCTCAGAAGGAAGTCACTACACATTAAGGAATAGGGGGTTGCCTTGGTCAGATATGAGCTTTAGGTAGATCAATTTGATGATTGAGAAGAAGGTAGAACAGAATGAGAAGAAACTGGAAGCAGGGAGACCAACCAGAAGTTTATTGCAATAGTCTAGGCATGAGGTGATAAGTGCATGTACCAGGCTGGTGCAGTGGCAGAGGAGAGCCTACTATGTGCTAGGTATGCTGAGTGCTGTTACAAATATTATCTCATTTGATCTCCACAAAAGCCCTGAGAAGTAGGTACTACCATTATCCCTACTTTAAGTTGAGGAAACTGAGGAAAATGGAGGTTAAGTGACTTGCCCAGAATCATATAGCTAGTAAGTATCTGAGGTTGGATTTGAACTCAAGTCTTCCTAACTCCAGGCCCAGTGCTCCATCATTGCACCACCAGATGCCACAGAAGAGGTCGTATGGAAGAAATATTTTGGTGGCGCAGTGAATAGAGCACCAGCCCTGGAATCAGGAGGACCTGAGTCCAAATCCAGCCTCAGACACTTAACCATTACTAGCCGTGTGACCTTGGGCAAGTCACTTAACCCCAATTGCCCTGCCTTCCCCCTCCAAAAAAAAGAAATATTACGAAGGCAAACAGGATTTGGCAACTGATTGGACAAGGCAGAGCTAGTGGTGAGAGAGAGTGAGGAAATGAATAACACCTAATTTACAAGCCTGGGTGACTGGGAGGATGGTGGTGCCCTTAATAGTAATAGGAAAATTAGGAAGATAACAAGTTCAATTTTAGACAATGTTGAGCTTAAGATGTCTGTGGTATAACCAGTTGGAGATGCAAGGCTGGAGCTTCGAAGAGAAGTTGGGACTGGATAAGAAGACCTGAGAAGCATCAGTATAGAGATATCCAAGTGAAAGAACACAGAGAGAAAAGATAAGAGGGCCCAGAACAAAGCCCTGGGGGACAACCTACAATCCATAGGTGTAGCCTGGATGAAGAAGCTGCAAAGACTGGGGCTATAGATAGCCTTCTCAAGGACTTTGGCTACAAAAGGGAGCAGACATATGGGACAGGGATAGAGATATGGGTGTGTTTGGGAAGGGTGGAGAAGTAGTCAGTAGACAGGGAGAGACAGAAGATTAGTGAGAGAGTGGGAATGATAAAGGGGGCAATCTGGCAGAGAAGACAGGATGGAATGGAACCATCTGTGCATGTGGAGAACATTATGATTAGATTGGGAGCTCCTTGAGGGCAGGGACTGTCTCTGGCCTCTTTTTGTATCTGCAGTTCTTAGCATGGTTCCTGGAACATAATAGGTGATTAAAAAAATGCTTATTGACTGACCTACGACTGAACAGAGAGGGGTTAGCCTTAGCAAAGAAAAGAACCACCTCTTCATTTGAGACAGGAAGGGAGGAAAAAGTGGGAGAAGGTAACTGAGTGGTATGAGATGAGGAGGAAGGGATTATTATTAATATTAGTCATTATTGTAATGACTACCAAGATCACTGAAACAGGGTTAGGGTTCTCCAGTAGAACTAGTTCTCCCTGAAGATCAGCCCTACCAGCTGCTGGTACAAACTGCCTATTTCCTGATCCTGCTGGACAAGTGAGCTGCTAAGCCTGTTCATTTAGTCCTTTTTCCTCTCATCATCTTTTCCAATACTTTATCAATCACTTATAGACAGTATACCCTGGGAGAACCACGGTTCCTGAATCTCACCAAACAGAATGGGCTTGTTAATTACAGAAACTGAACCAGACTGTTCAAAGATCATTCAGCATTTTTGCCTGGTCTGTTTTATGACACCTGTTTCCTACATATGGCCCATGCGAGATGGTCTAATATCACAAGTATCAGATTCAGCAATTCAGATCCATAAACCAGGAATTCAGCTTTCTAAAGAGCTGACAAAGATTCTCCCCCTCAATGTGGAGTTCCGTACAAAAGTGAAGTGGAATTTATTTCATAGAGGAGTGGGGGAAAACTAATGTATCACAGGTCAAAATTAAGTGATCGAAAACCATATTAAAATGGAACAGAGGTGATAAACTTACCAAATGCATGGCACCTTTGCCCACATTTACTCATAACATTCTTACTTCAACATTTATGCAGCATTGATTCAAATATCATTGATTAGAAATATAAGTAATCCAAACAGAAATAAGCCCCTCTCCTCAAAAAATAAGGAAAGTTTGTTCAAGGAAACTGAAGACAAAATATTCAAGAAATCCCCTCCCTAATGTCCCCCGTCCCCCTGGGAAAATGGTTGTGGAATGCTGCTACAGAGACAATGACCTACAGGGGAGGAAATGTAGTGCTAAAGCCAGAGGAAACCAATCAAGAAAAAGAAAAAGACAAGTGGCCTGATTAAAAGAGAAAAGTTCACTTACAGCAAGGAACAAGCATATCAGAAAAGACGAAATCTGGAAATGAAGCTAAAGGAGAAAAAAATCACCAAAGCACTCAAAACTGAACTTAAGTTAAATATGCTCCTTTCCCAAACTGCCAAAGTACTCAGAAAACTGCCTTGGAATCATTATGAAAAGGCCATTCAGATGCTATTTAGCATGCACAACATGCTAAATGTCGTAGCTGCTTGCACTGGTGAATATTAATAAATAAGTTTTCAACAAGCAATGAGGTCTTTTCCTATTGGATCATGAGATACCCAACTCCCAGGAGAAAGGAAAGGGGAACATCACAAAGTGGTCTGAGAGACCATCGGCAGCCTTTCCTGAGCATGGACTGGGTGTAAGACTTTGGGGAAAAGTACAGGCTTGTCACTTACAACAATCCGAAATATCCTTCATGACTCGGAGGCTCATGTCCATATATTATGACACTGGACTGTACAGAGTGTTCAGGTAGAACTAGTAGCTCTGGTGTGAGGGCTTGCCAAGCACTTTTCAGGGAGGCTCATCTACCTCAGGGGCCCCCTTCACCCAACTCTCACCTGTGGCTCCAAGAAGTTGTAGCATGCACTGCAGCCACACCCTGGTAAAACTGTCTGAAACCACACCCTGGTAAAACTGGCTAAACCAGGTTAAGAGTAACTGACCAGGGACGGCTAGGTGGTGCAGTGAATACAGCACCGGCCCTGAAGTCAGGAGGACCTGAGTTCAAATCTGGCCTCAGACACTTAACACTTACTAGCCGTGTGACCTTGGGCAAGTCACTTAACCCCGATTGCCCTGCCCTCCCCACTACAAAAAGGAAAAAAAAGAGTAACTGACCTCAAACCTGTCAGTGAGTGGGGGAGGGAAGTCTACTCCAAACATGTAAAGACTTCCCCCAGGAGAATGGGCAGGTGGAAAACTTTGTTCCAATGGCCATGAAGGCAGCTGAAGCAGGCATTGAAGAGTGCTCAGACATCAAAGATGCCACGTTCATCAAGTGCATCTAGGGCTATCATCAGTCATCTTGACTTCTGTCTTGACAACCGACTTGGATGACTCAGAAAGAGAAAGGCTGACAACTTTGTGCAACGTGGCCTCACTTAAATCCAATTCACACACAAGTCAAAATATCATCCCATGATGTCAATGGTCCTCTTCAAAATGGAGGACAAACAACAACAATGCACTGCCTTTATGTATACTTAGGTTTCCCTCTGTCAAAAAAAGATTTTCACTTGACTCTGCTGTCTGGCTTGCAACTAACTAATTCGCTCAGTTGTCTTTTCTCTCATAGTCAAAGTGTCACCCATACCCATTGCCTCTTTTTCTTTACCAACTCCCTTTTTTCACTTCACCCACTTCTTGACTAAAATTCTTTCAAAGGTGACCAAGGGCCACCTGCACACCAGAACCGATAGCATTCGCTTTGCCTTCTTTTCCACTTTTCAATGGTGTCTGAACCTGTAGCAACTTTTAAAAAATGGGAAACCTAAAACTCTATTTAATAAGGAACACAATGATCAAGAAGTCTATACTTCAATGAAACATCACTGTCAAGAAAGGAAGAAGACATAGCTTGGGAAGAGAAAGAAGGAATAGAATCAAAGAAAAAATGACAGAGACGCTGACACCTTGGAAATAGAGAGGCATAGAAACACAGACCAAAAAAGGAGAGAGAAACAATATACACAGTCACTGAGACAGACAGACAGACAGACTTTCATAAAGTAATATCCCCATCTTGTGGCTTCTCAGGATATTGTATATGAAGATCCAAAATCCTACTCTGTTTTCACAACTCTAGGCATGAAAAGGGTTATCAGTTCCTGAGACTTGCCCTGTGGTCATGGTGAAACTGCTGAAGAACAAAGGATTACAAAGTTCATGGCTTGTTGTAACTTGTCTTTATTTTTTCTTAAACTATTACAATTAAGATTTCCTTACCTCAGTATCCATCTCTGGCTCTTCACATCACTCAAATCCCCCAAACGAAAATCTTTCAAATATACTCTATTTCACTCCTCTCTCATTTCCTACTGACCTCTCTCCCAAATTTTTTTATTTTTAAAATAAGTTTATTTTTATATACAATTATAAAGTCTCTCCCATTGCCTCCTCCAACTAAACAACAAAAATACCCCCCCTTAAAAAAATTGCCATCCAAACATGAATAGTTCAACAAAACAAATTACAACAATAGCCATTTGTGAGTTTTTCTCTGCATTTCAAATTCCTTATCCCCGTGGCAGAAAGTGAGTGGAGTGTTTCACCTTCACTCTTGAGGACTCATGTTTTATCATTGTACTGATCACAGTTCTGAAGTCTTTCAAAATTATTTTTCTCTATGATATTGTGGTCATATAAATTGATCTCCTGGTTCTACTTAATTTGCTTTTTGCATTAGTTCATAAAGGTCTTCTCAGCTTGCTCTGAAATTGTTTATTTCATAATTTTTTACAGCATAATATTCTATTACATTCATATACCATGATTTGTTTAGCCATTCATTCATTCCCCAAGAGGTCACCCTTTTAATTTCCAATTTTTGGCTATTACAAAAAGAGCTTCTATAAATATTTTTGTACATATAAATCATTTTCCTTTCTGCCCTTTGGGGTATATGCCTACTAATGAAGTCTAGCTGTAGGAGTGGAGTACTAGCTCGGTCAAATGGTACACACAGTTTGGTAACTTTGGGGGCATACATAGTTCCAGATTGCTTTCCAGAATGGCTAGACCAATTCACAGCTCTACCAACAGTGCACCAAAGTGCCTTTTTTCCCTGTAGCTCCTCCTACATTTTTCATTTTCCCTTTTTGTCATCTTTGCCAGCCTGATAGGTTTGAGATAGAACCCCAAAGTTGTTGTAACTTGCATTTTTAAAATTATTAATTATTTAAAGTAGTTTGTATATGGCTGTTGACTGTTTGATTTCTCCCTTTGAAAACTGCCCATTTATAGGCTCTGACTATTTTCCTTTTGGGGAATGGATCTTAGTCAGAAATTTCTATCAGTTTCTTCCATATATTAAATATGAGACCTTTATTAGAGAAAATTGCTGCACAAATTTTTCCCATTTACCTTTTCCTTTCTAATTTTAACTACATTAGATTTTTGTGCAAAATATGTTAAATTTCATATAATTAAAATTGTCCACATTCTCTTATGTGCTCTTCTTTATCACTTGTTTAGTCATGAACTTTTTTCTCATCCATGAATCCAAAAAATAATTTCTTCTTTGCTCCTCTAATTTGTTGATGATGTGACCTTTTATATCTAAGTCATGTATTCAAATGGAATATCTGTGTGAGGTATTGGTCTAAACCTAATTTGTACCAGATTATTATCCACTTTTCCCAGTAGTTTTTGTCAAATAGTGAGTCCTTCCCACATTAACAGATCTTTGTTAAAGACTAAGTGATTGTATTTATTTGCTTCTATATGTTTTGTACCAAAACTATTCCACTGACTGACCTCTCAATCTGTTAACTAGCACTAAACCTTTTCAAACTGCTTTTCAAGTCATACAGCCTGAGATCAGGTACTGATAGACCCCCTTCCTTCCCACTTTTTTTTCCCATTATTACTCCTGAGAACCTTTTATTCTTCCATATGAATTGTTATTATACTTTCTAACTGTATAAAATATTCCTTTGGTAGTGATTGGTATAGCACTGAGTAAGTAAATTAATTTAGAAAGCAATACCATTTTTATTACATTGGCTCAAATTACCCATAAACAATTAATGTTTCTCCAATTATTTAGGTCTGTCTTTATTTCTGCAGAGTGTTTTATAATTGGATTCATATAGTTCTTGGGCACATCTTGATAGATATATGCTTATAGTTGTTTTGAATGGAATGTCTCTTTCTGGCTCTTCCTACTGTTGATAAGACACAGGAATTCTGGTGGTTTATGTGAACAAGTTTGTGAATCTGCCAAGATTTATTAACTAGTTCAATTAGTCTTTTGGCTGACACTTGATATGAATAAATCATATCATCAGCAAAAAACAACAATTTCATTTTCTCTTTCTCTAGCTTATTCCCTCTCTTTTACTTTCTTGTCTTATTGCCCGAACTAGAATTTCTAGCACTGTGTTAATTAGTAATGATAATAATGGGCATTCTTGTTTTACCTATGATTTGACTGGAAAGGTCTCTAGCTTTCTTGTATTACATATAACATTTACTCTTGGATTTAGATGAATACTATTTACTATATTAAAGGAAATGTCCATTTATTATGATCTCTAGAGTTTTTAATAGAAACAAGTGCTGAATTTTGTCAAAAAGCATATGCAGATATAATCATAAGATTTTTACTAAATTTTTTTTTGCTTTTTGGAGGGCAATTGGGGTTAAGTGACTTGCCCAAGGCCGCACGGCTAGTAATTGTGTCAAGTGTCTGAGGCCAGATTTGAACTCAGATCCTCCTGACTCCAGGGCCAGTGCTCTATTTACTGTGCCACCTAGCCACCCCTGATTTTTACTATATTATTAACATGGTTTATTTTTATGTTGAACCAGCCCCGAATTTCTCATATAAACCCAATTTGGTGATAGTGTATAATCTTTCTAAAATGTTGCTGTAACCTACTTACTAATATTTTATTTAAAATGTTGATGCCAATGTTTATTAGAGATAGTGCTCTTTTAGATATTTTCTTTCTTTGCTTTCTCTCTCCCTGGTTTAGGTATCAAGATCATGTTTGTATGATAGAAAGAGATTGGAAGAGTATCTCCTTTTCATATTACTGAAAATAGTTTACATAATATTCAAATTAGTTTTCTTTGAATATCTGAGAAAATTCAATTGTAAATAAATCTGGCCCTGAAATTTTTTGCCTGATTTCTTTTTTCTGATATTGTTATTTAAGTAGTCTATTTTTTCCTTTGTTAACCTGAGTAATTTGATATTTTTGTATGTATTCACCTATATCCTCCAAGACATCAGATTTGTTAGCTTATAACTAGGCAAAATATCTGATAATTTCCTTTATTTCTTCAGTTGTTGCTAATTCTCCCTTATTATTTCTGATATGAATAATTTGGTTTTCATTTTTAAAATCATGTTAATTAACTCTTTACTGCGTTATTTTCAAGAAAACAGTTCCTGGTTTTGTTTATCAATTCAATGGTCTTTTTGCTTTCAAACTTATTAATATCTTTAATTTTCAGACTTTCTACTTTGTTACTCTACTGCGGATTTCTGATTTATTGCTTTTCAAATTTTTAGGTATGTGCCCAATTCACTGATTTATTCTTTCTCTTAATGAAAGTTTTTTTTGAGAGAGCAATTTTTCCCTAAGAACTGCGTTAGCTACATCCCATAAGATTTATCTAAAATCATGACTGCTACTCCTGCTTTTCTAAGTTCAACTGAAATATAATAGGCTTTGCTTTAGCCCCTCATTTTAACCCTATGTGCATCTTTGTGCTCTTTGTATTTTTTTTTTTGGAGGGGCAAAGGCAGGGCAATTGGGGTTAAGTGACTTGCCCAAGGTCATACAGTTAGTAAGTGTTAAGTGTCAGATTTGAACTCAGCTCCTCCTGATTCCAGGGCCCGTGCTCTATTCACTACACTACGTAGCCACCCCTCAAGTGTATTTCTTATTAACAACATACTATCAGATTCTGTTTTCCATCTATTCTTCTATACGCTTCCGTTTTTATTGAGTGAGTTCCTGTTCAGGATCACAAATTGTTAAATGTGTATTTCTCTCCAATTTGTTCTCTAATAATTTTTACTTTCTTTGCTCCCACCCCTTTCCCCTTTACAAATAAGTAGATCTAATGGGTATGAAGTAGAACTTCAAAATTGCTGTAATTTCCATTTCCCTGATTATAAGTGATTTGAAGTATTTTTCATATGGCTACTGATGGTTTAGATGTTCTCTTTTGAAAATCCTTTGAGCATTTACCAACTGGGGAATAGCTCTAATTTTTACAAATCTGATTCAGCTTCTTATAGATCTCAGAAAAATAATCTTTTGTCAGACAAATTTGATATAATTTCCTCCCTCCTCTCAGTTAACTGTTTCCCTTCTAATCTTAGTTGCATTGGTTTTCTTTATGGAAAAGCTTTTTTAATTTTATGTATTAAAAATCATTCACTTTCTTTTCTCTGATCCTCTGTCTTGTTGGCTATGAACTGTTCCCCCATCTACATCTGAAAGGTAAGAAATGCGAATATAAGAAATTATTTCTATCAGGTTGCCAAATATGACAAAAAAGGAAAATTATCACTTCTGAAAGGGCTGTGAGAAAACAGGCATATTATCATATTATAAGTGAACTGTGAAATGGTCCAGCAATTCTGGAAAGCAACTTGGAACTATGCCTCAAACATGAAACCCTTTGATCCAGAGATGCCACTGCTGGGCTAATACTCTAAAGAGATCAAAGAGAGAGGAAAAGGACCCATATATACAAAAATATTTATCATAGATCATTTTGTAGTAGCAAAAGAACTGGAAGTTAAAGGAGGTACTCATCTATTGGGGAATGGCTAAACAAATTATGGTCTAGGGATATAATGGAATATCATTGTGCCATAAGAAATGATGAAAGGGACAGTTTCAGAGGATCTTGGTTAGACCTATATGATAAAGACCGAAGTGAACATAACCAGGAAAACTACTGATATAACAACACTACAAAGAAAAATTACTTTAAAATACTTGAGAATTATGACAAATGTGGTAACCAACCATGGTTCCATTAGACTGAACATGAAATAGGGTACCCACTTCCTGACAGAAGGGTGATAGCCTCAAGACTCAGACTATGGCATACTTTTTAGATATGTCCAATGGTAAAAGTTGCTTTGTTAGACTATACATATTTGTGACAGACATTTTCATTTTCTTCAATGGGGGGAGGGATGTAGATGGGATGTGAAAGGAAGAGAAAAAACTGCTTGTCAATTGAAAAAAACTGAGAAAAAATATTCATAATCCTAAAAATTATTCATGTAAGCCTTGTAGTAAAAAAAGTTCAAGTGCTCACAAGTCTATAAAAGACAAATTTGTATTTTGCTAACAAATAAAAACCTACTAAGAGGCATGGTGACAGTTGACTGGAAGGTCAGAAAAACCTAGATTCAAGACCTGCTGCTGACATATACTACCTGTACTTGGGTAAGGCATTTCTTGTGACTATGTTATGGACAACTTGTCAGACTAAAAAGGGAGGAGTTTCCAGTAAGTCAATATACATTTATTAAACACTGACTTTGTGCCTAGCATTGTGTTATACGATGAGGATATACAAATAGATGGTCCCTGTCCTCAAAAGTTCATATTCTAATAAGACAACATGAAAACAACTATGTACATACACTCAGCAAGAAGGCACTAGCAGTGGAAGGAACCAGGAAAGAACTCTTGCAGAAGATGGGATTTGAGCTTTCCACACTGATGAAATCATAGATCTAGACCAAAGGGGAAAAGCCCTACAAAATCGATAATGAAAATGTCTAATACAAATATTTCCAATGTAATTATCAATATTGTTTTAACTGGGTAGCAATATGTCAAGGAATCCACACTTGGGCAAAGTCACGTTTGTATTATAGATTGTGTTGCATTTAACTAACATGTTCCAAATAATTCTGTGATGAAAAAGCTGCCAAGTGGAAGAATTTCAAAGAGTCTTTCATTAGATGTTTTATCTATAATCAATTTTGTATGATACCTCAAAGAGTATGAAGCTATGTACTTGTGTGGAAAAACAAAGAGCTTCACATGAGAGCCCAGGGTGTGATTGCCTGAACTGTTCAATGAACACAAACAAACCAACTTTTAATAAATGGTGTGTGAATTACCAAGTTGACATTTGCTTTCAGTTGAGGTATTCAGGGGTCCTTTGCCCAGCTGCGGCCCCTGGCAATGAGCCTCTAGCTTTATTGTTTGCACATGCTCCTGTGGAGGTGGGGCAAGTCCCTGGGCCAAATAATCCAGTTCCAAGGGGAGCTGAGAGTTCCTCTCCTGGTGTTGGCTCACTCAATGGCCATGGGCTATTCAGTGACAAACTGGAGGGTACTCACAGAGTTTTTACAGCTGTAAAATGGGACAAATTAGTCCTCCACGTAGCAAATTTTCTAACCAAATCAAAATAGGAAATCAAATACATCACCATCGGGGCAGTTTTGTATTGTTCTTTCAGTCTGTCCATCTGCTTCTCAAGTACATGTTCACTGACAGTAATTCAGCAGAATCTCCTTAATTATCCAACCTGAGAAAGAAGCTCCTCTAAAAACAAATCCAATGACACTAAAAAACTTGTTGATTTACATCTCTGTGATATTCCTGGTGTTGTTAAAAGATTAAATCTATGCTCAAGAAAGCCTTGTTCAAAATTTCTTCTTATTAAGGAATGCATGTTCTGTGAGCATTTCTAATGAATTCTTACAGAAGACTTTAAAATTCTAAAAAAATTGCTAGGGAGAAATCATTGTAAATAATTTCATACAACACTGCCAAGCAGCCTCTAGTTAGACAGCTGATAAAAGGGCCAATGTTTCTCTTTTCCTCATACCTCCTCCTGATGGAGCAGAATTTAGTTCTGTAGAGAAAAAGGCAGCTTACCTTCTTAGTGTACAAATGGCCTACCGGGCCATTTCCCCTCTTTTTGCTTCTGTTGTAGGAAGGAGACAGAACTTCAAAAAAGAACGTTGAAAGAAAAAGAAACTGACAACTGT
Organism: Gymnobelideus leadbeateri; assembly: GCA_011680675.1. NCBI lineage: Eukaryota > Metazoa > Chordata > Mammalia > Diprotodontia > Petauridae > Gymnobelideus > Gymnobelideus leadbeateri. The sequence goes on along the minus strand of WOXC01003535.1, from coordinate 153,970 downwards.
GAGGAATTATTTCAGCAACATGTTAGGAAAGAGGGAAGACAAAAAAAAAATGGATTACTCATGTAGTGACCAGCAACTGAGCAAAATCCATAAGAGCTTTTGATAACAGGGTAACCTGAAGTTCAGAGCCACCAACCTGGTACGAGAGTAAGACTATAATGGAATTCAGAGTAAAGCAGAAAAGATCGTTCTAATCAAAATCTGTGTATAAACTGTGCTTAAAGGATCAATTAAGGATTAATGCTAGAAAGAATTTAATTGTAATCAGGTTTTTTCCCAAACATAACCCTATAACATGGGTGATTAATTTTTTTTATATTATGTGTCCCTTTGGCAGATTGGCAAAACCCACGGACTCCTCAGAATTACATGTATGTATATATATATATATATATATATATATATATATATATATATATATATATATATATATATTGGTCTTTATTAATTTGTTTGTTTACTTTTAGTTTACAAGATTCAGTTCCACAGTTCCTTGAGTTTCAAATTTTCTCTCCCTCCCCGCCATGGCGGCATACAATCCAGTATAGGATTTGCAAATACTTTCACATTAGACATTAGTCAGGTTACAAAGGCCGATTGTACTAGATGGAATGAAAAATGTTAAAGAGGAAATAAAACCTAACAATGAAAAGAAAAAGATCAAGTAGTTTTCTTCCATCAGGATTCAAACTCACTTCTTTCTAAAGTTCTTTCTCTGGATGTTGCATCTCTCTCCTTCATGAGTCTTTTGGGATTGACTTATATCACTGCATTGCTGAGAAGAGTCCAGTCTGTCATAGTTGGTCATCACACATATGTTGTGTCTGTGATTGTGTACAAATTTCTCCTGGCTCTACTCTTCTCACTCAGCATCAGTTCATATAAGCCTCTCCAGGTAAATATGAAGTCTGTCTCCTCCTTGTTTCTTATAGCACAATAATATTCCATTACATGCATATACCACAACTTGTCTAGCCATTCCCCAATTGATGGGCATCCCCTTGATTTCCAATTCTTTGCCACCACAAAAAGAGTTGCTATAAATATTTTTGTACAAATGGGTCTACCTCCCACTTCTATGATCTCTTTGGGAAATAACCCTAGAAGTGGTATTGCTGGGTCAAAGGGTATGAAATTATTTATAGCCCTTTGGGCATAATCAGAATTATATTTTTAGATGTACAAAACATAACACATGGGATTACAAAGGAAACCAATTACACTGAAATAGTTATCAAAACATAATTTTTTAAAGTTCATGGACCCCAAGTTAAAATTTTGCTAAGAATTTTATTATTTACTGTTTGAAGGCTTGCTATGATTAGCTATTTTGATAGGTTTTTTTAAATACCTTTTTAGTGCAATGGAAAATGAAGCTTGAGCTGTTTAAAAGTATGTGCCTTTTAGCTCTGGAACCTATCACCACCTGGTGGCAGTATACCCCAATTGAAAGAAAAGGACCTAAGGTTATAAAGCAATGGCAAACATCAGTCCCCTTCTCTGCAGAAAAACTAGAAACTGCCTTAAAGAGGGGCCTGCAATGATTCAAAGATCTGTGATGTTATTAGTGTAGGTACTCCAATGACAGACATCAAAAGTCCTTTATTATATAATGGACGTGCTGTAAAAAACCATCACCCTTGGAGAAATCTGCAGACAAGCCAATCCAAATCTTCAAAATAAAGTCTCTCACTGGGCCTGTACATAATGCTCTTCCAGTTTGGTAGCTCTGCTAATTAATCCTTATCCCTATTTACATAGTCTTCAAAATCCCAGGATTGCCTCCCCACCAGCATGAGACAACAGAACAAGACTGAGATCTAAGAATGTTGTACCATCCAGTACCTTCTCTCCTTCCTTTCACTGTCCCTAAGAGAGACTTCTCCTCTCCCAAAGAGAAAATGAAGGGAGTACTTTCCAGTAGGTTTGCACCAAGCACTAGCAAACAGTGGCTAAATGCAGAGGGCACAACCATGTTTGAATTTTTTAAATTTCATCTAGGAACTCTTCACCTTGGTCATGTGATGGATCCCTTTGGCAGTCTGGTGAAGCCTATGGACCCCTTCTCAGAAGGTCATCAATCACCTAGCATTTAGTAAGTACCTAGTCCCAGTCCCTGCTTCCAAGGAGCTCACAAGCTAAAGGGGGAGACAACACGCAGACAGCTATGTACAAACAAGTTACAGACAGGATAAGCAGAGGGAAGACTCTATCATTATGGTGGACTGGGAAAGGCTTCTTCTAGAAGGTGAGAGTTTGACAGGATTTGGAAGGCAACCAGGGAATCTAGGAGGCGGAGATGAGGAGGGAGAACATTCCAGGCATTGGAGACAGCCCTTGAGAATGTCCAGAGCAGGGAGACAGAGTGCTGCGTGCAAGGAACAGCAAGGAGGCCACGGTCATGGGAACACAGAGTATGGGGGGCTCAGGGGAAAGAATGAGGTGTAAGAAAATTGGAAACATAAGAAGGGAGCAGCCAAACAGAGAATTTCACACCTTGATCCTGGAGGTGATAAGGAGCCCCCAGGGTTTACAGACTAGATGTATAAAATTAAATACATAGGATGACAAAGGAGACCTAGTCTATTGAAATGACTATATTCTAAAGGATGCACTTTACACTAGGAGGGCTGGTGGTAGGCTCTTGAACAGACTCCGGACATCCCTAAGTGGGTCTCATTCTCTGAATGAGAACCAAGGGACCAAGTTACCCTTTTCAGAAGAAAATTGATAAGTTATCAATAAAACCAGAACTTCCTCTGAAATGGTTCAGGCAAATTCATCCTGCTTTGTATTAACCACCCCTAATATAGAAAGAAAATGACCAAGACATTTTATATATTTTTCTACCCGCCTGTTTATCATATAACTACCATTGGCAGTAGAGCCAGCTCTGCCATTATCAAGTTCTATCAGCTCAAGCACTCAGCATTGTTAGGGGAATGAGCTCATGGCCTATTTCAGTTTGAAATTAACATTTGGCAGTCACCCTGGTAATCAAAACAAATGACTCAGTCGTTTAGAATAGATTTATTAGTTGTGTCCTTTTTCCTTTCCTACTTTTTTAACATCTCTGGAATATTTTGCCACAGGAGAATAGAGATCCAGACTAACATGAATACATAAGCGTAATATTTGGAGGGGTTGCTATGGTGATGAGGTGACATGTGAATGTCTAAGTCATCTCCAGTCTCTAACAAGAGGATTGGGAATGCAGACTGGTGGGAAGACATATTATGGAATTCATGGCTCAGAGGCACTAGGAAACAGGTGCTGTCTGTGCTTTTCCCTTCATTGATTCACATACAGTATGCCACAAAAATGTTGCAACAATTCCTATGGACTCCTTTTTCATCCTCCAAGTAGCTCCATCATCATCCTCCAAGCACCACCCTTGCATGCTTAAAAAAATCTAAGTTATATTGGTAATGGGTTTGGGTTTTCTTGCCTTCCCAATGGGTGGGTGAGGGAGAAGAGAATTCAGGACTAAATTGGATAGCACATAGCAGGGAGTTAACAAATATCTGTTAAACTCATAAGAAAAAAAAAGTATAAGTTAGGGTTAAGGGAAAAAGGAATGTGCACATATTTTTCTAACCCAGAGGCAGGAAACCTCAAACCTCATAGGAAATGCATTTTTACATCTACTACAAAATGGGTCAAAGGATAATGGTTTCCTTTTCAGATGAGGATGATGGTAGTGTTCAGTCATTTAAGTTGTGTCTGATTCTTCTTAATCCTAATTCAGGTTTTCTTGGCAAAGATACTGGAGTGGTTTATCATTTCCTTCTTTAGTTCATTTTACAGGTGGAGAACTGAGGCAAACGGTGACATGACTTGCCCAGGGTCACACAGCTAGTAAGTGTATGAGGCTGGATTTGAATTCAGAATTATGACTCTTCTTGCACTCTATCCACTGCAGCACGACCTAGCTGCCCCATGAGGATGGTGGCTCTATACCAAGCCAGATCAACCATCTTCTGGCTGGTCACCGGTCATGAGCACCATTAAATCAAGAAGGCAGCTTAAATGGCTGCTCCGGTTATTTTGGTTTTCTTAATAACCTAATCACATTGATGACAGGTTGAAGGTTGAATCCACTATGCCAATGACTATTATGGATACTGGAGACAATTAATGTGATTTCAAAGGGGCAGGTTTGGAGGAAAAGGGCCTGTCACATATCACCAAAGTGGTGCTTAAAGCTGAAAGACCTTTGGGTGGCAGCCAAAATTGGACCAAGTCCTGAAGGTGGTAACATCTGTAGCAAATTGGAAGAAATGGGCATCAAATGTACATTAATATTTTCCCTCCACCCTCCTTCTTACAAGTTCAGTGTAGACTCTTGGAGCATTTCCAAATAAGGGGAAATAATTGTCACATTTGAAAATAAACTGCCTCAAAATAGCTGAACATGTATACACATGTCTAATAATAGTAATACATACACATATCTAATAATAACATATACACATATCTAAGCTTAGTCACCCCAACAAGTGCACTGTAACATCCCCCATGAACTCTGCTCATACTTTTCTTGTCTCCCCAACTGAACTTAGCAAAGTAACAGGTCAATAATAGGTTTCATTGGGGCGAGTCCCTCCTTCACTGACATGGAACACAGCCCCTCCATGCTTAACAAAGGGCTGTTCATGAATTTCTATGAAAAAATTTTTAAATTGTCATCAGTGACCACACCTCTTCAGATTCATGGAAGCTGGCACTTCAATGGTAGACAACTCAACTCATCCATTATCAATCTCTGTACTTGAAGCTTTTCCAGCTTGGTAGTACCTGACAAAGTTTGGACCCTGCCAATCTAGCCTTCAAGAGCTTTCAAGAGTCACCTCAAAGCCTCCATGAGGCAATGAAGGGGAACTTGAATAGAGATGGCCAATCACTCAAAAAAGGCTGAGGGCAGGAACTGGATCATTTTTCTGCCAGTGCCAAGAATAGGGCCTTGCACATAGCAAACACTTAATATTTGTTGGCTGTACTTGCTTTCACATCAGTTTTTGACCTTTACAATTACACTGGCTACATAAGAGTTTCCTAACATTCTTGACAATAATAATACTGTCATTGATACATCAGGTAGGTACATTTAGGAGCCAGTGCATGCATTCCAACTAACCCTTGGCAACTACTTAAAAATACCACTGATTCAAAGCCAACCAACCATAAGACCTGAATCACTCCTTAAAGCTTTTTAATTAAGACTGACCTTTTTGAAATTGAATTTTCCTGGGAAAGGATGTAATCAATAGAAGGGCTCCAGATGGAGAGAACAAGAATTAGAATAGTTTACCTCTCATGGCCCCAACCCTGACCATTCTACCCCCTCCTCCACTCCCATCTGCCATTTCAGAGATAGGAGTGGGAGGGGAACAGGCTAGGAAGAAAAAGAATACAAGGAGAAAGATACATCTACTACCTGTGCCCAGATTACTCTGCCACCCCATATACCCACCTGTCCAGACTTCACCAAAGCAAATACTACTGGGAATTTCCCAAGATCACCTGCCTCATATCACCAGGTCTGTCAAATCTCTGGGTCCCTAGTGTAGACTATTCCGTCATCTGAGTCCCAGGTACGTTTAGAGAATATACAGATCACAGAACACTAGTGCTGCAAGACTCTAGAGATGACCTTAGAAGGTCACCTAGTCCAACACCCTCATCTTATGGATGAGAAAACAAGGGCCTAAAGTCATACAACTAGAACAAGAATGTATCTCCTGACTCCAACTTCATAATCTTTCCTCTGCACCATTCTGTTCCAACACATGCAAAATCATTCTTTCAAAAGCCTATTGAGGGGGGCGGCTAGGTGGCGCAGTGAGTAGAGCGTCGGCCCTAGAGTCAGAAGGACCTGAGTTCGGATCCAGCCTTAGACACTTAACGCACACACAAATAAAAACCTAGCCATGTGGCCTTGGGCAAGTTACTTAGCCCCAATTGCCCTCCAAAAAAAAAGCCTATTGAAGGGCAGCTAGTTGGCACAGGGGATAGAGCATTGGCCCTGGGGTCAGGAAGACCTGAGTTCAAATCCAGTCTCAGACACTTGACACTTACTAGCTGTGTGACCCTAGGTGAGTCACTTAACCTCAACTGTCTCACCAAAAAAAAAAGCCTATAGAAAAATTTAATTTCAAGAAACTACCATATAACTTATCCCATCACATACAATACCCATAATTTGTGGCAGCTAGGTGGCACAGTGAGTACAGTGCCAGCCCTGGAGTCAGAAAGACCTGAGTTTGGATCCGGCCTCAGACAACACACACAAAACAAAAACCTAGCCATGTGACCTTGGGCAAGTTACTTAACCCTAATTGCCCTCCAAAAAGCAAAAAACAAATAAATAAAGTGTGAAGCTTTTAAAATAAAAAATAAAATAAAATAAAATACCTGTAATTCACCTTCATGACCAAGATACCTGAACTATCCACTCCTCTAGAAGATCAAGACTTGTCCCCAGCTCCATAATGACCTCTCATCCCCGAGACCCTCTAAAGGACAAGAGAAGGCAGCTGTGGAAAGAAAAAAGCACAAAGCAGCCATTTAAGGGAGACTACTGCTCCCATCCCCAATAGTTCTCACTCCGGGGCTGATGCAGAATTCTTGCTTTTCTCTCATTCATTCCTTAACTTGTTCACCCTGACCTCGAGGATCTCAGCTACAGTGACCAATGAGAAATGACTGCCTCTGCTTCCTTTTACTATAATGCAGGATCTGCCTGGCCTTAGCTTAGGCTGTGAATATTAGTTAACTTGTGGTAGGTGTTTGCATTGATTTTCATTTTTTTAAATAAATTTTGGGGGGAGGCTAGGTGGTGTAGTGAATAGAGCACCAGCCCTCGAATCAGGAGGACCGAAGTTCAAATCTGACCTCAGACCTAGCCATGTTACCTTGGGCAAGTCACTTAAACCCAATTGTCCTGCCTTCCCCCTCCAAAAAAGCAAAAAAGTAAAATAAAGTAAAAATAAATTTTGATCTCTATCTTTTGTTTTTACATAACCTCCATTTCCCAATATATCCAACTTCCTCCCCTATCCCAGAGAGCTGTCTCCTATAACAAAGAAAATAACAGCTCAGCAAAACTAACCAGCACATCAAAAAAGTCTGCCACAAGCAATGTTCCACACCCAGAGTCTCCCACCTCTTCCAAGAAAGTGTGGAAGTGGCTTCTCCTACCTCTTCTTTGGAGCCATGTTTGCTCACTATGATTTCATGGCATTCCGTTTCAATGTTGTTCTTTGCATTTTATAATGCTTTAGTCATTATGACCATTTCCTCCCCTCACTTTGTATCAGCTCACAGAGTCTTCCTCTGTCTCTCTGTATTCATTCATATTCACCATTTTTTAGAGTGCAGTAATAGTACACTGCAATCATGTACCATAACACATTTAGCCAATCTCCAGCTAACGGGCATCTTTCCCCCCTAGTTCTTTGCTACTACAGAAAGTGTTGCAATACATATTTTGATATACGTGGAGAGGGGGGGTTCTTCTCCCATTGACTTTCTTGAGGTATTATGTGCAGTAGAATCTCTGAGTCAAAAAGTATAGACATTTGGGGTGGCTAGGTGGCACAGTGAATAGAGCACCAGCCCTGGAGTCAGGAGGACCTGAGTTCACATCTGGCCTCAGACACTTAACACTTACTAGCCATGTGACCTTGGGCAAGTCATTTGACCCCAATTGCCCTGCCTTCCCCCCTTCAAAAAAAGAAAAAAAAAGTATGGACATTTTAATCATTTTTCTTCCCATAATTCTAAACTGCTTTTCAGAATGGTTAGATCAATTATTTCACAGTTTCACTGGTGCATTAGTGGGTTTAGATTTCCACAACCCCTCCAGCACTGTCTTGTCAACCTGTGTATGCTGATTTTCAACCTTCGGCGTGTTGCTCCAGCTTTTACCAGACACAACACAAACATATTGACAATACCGTGCAAGTCAAAGAATAATGATGGAATTCAAACCAGAAGTATACCAACTAAGCTGCAATGACAGGAAAGCCATCAAATACACACTGAGAGAACAGTCATGCTTTAAATGAAAGCATGGTCATGTCATCCCATCCTGCCAGAATCCATCAGTGAAACTAGACAAGCTCACTATTCCAAAAAGTGCCTAGAGGCCAGGCTTTGGGTGAGAGTGGGAACATCATCTTTAACAAACTCTTACTATAAGGTTCTGAATTTAGTCATACAGTTTTCTATCTGAATGGCCAATCTAGCATGGTAACTAGAAACACTGACTTAGATCAACCAGTGAAAAGCTTTTCAGATAGTCACTATCAAAAGCAAATGATTTTCTAAAGAATGCCATGATTCCACTGGGGCAGATTCACTCAGAACTACTGCAAACTGCAGCCTCTCCCAGTCTTTTAGAGGTAGACTCTTCATGTCTCTGTAGATGAAGGCTTCATCACCCAGCAGCCTGTCTGAACTTTGGTTAGATCAACTTAACCAACTTAACTTTGATCCTCTGAGAGACAAGCATGAAGTTCTTTTCTGGGAACATAAGGTAGGCCCTGCCAGAATTTGAGATTTTGATAGGCCCAGGACCACCTTTATGCCACAATAAGGCATTAGAAAGGATGTAAGTGAGGGTATCAGAAATCTCACGGCTTGGCCATCATTCAACATTCCTCTGCTAGAAAGAGGCTATCATCCCTCAAAAAAATGACTAGATGAGTTTAGATGAAAATTGTCTTTTCTTGGTAATTCCAATGAAATCTGAATTTAAGTATAAACTATCGATGTGGGGCGGCTAGGTGGCGCAGTGAGTAGAGCGTCAGCCCTGGAGTCAGAACGACCTGAGTTCAGATCCGGCCTCAGACACTTAATGCACAAACAAAAACCTAGCTGTGTGACCTTGGGCAAGTTACTTAACCCCAATTGCCCTCCAAAAAGCCAAAAAAAACTATCAATGTAATAAGGAAACAGCTAGATAGGCACTAAGGATGTGAAGTTAGATTTCTGATTTCATAAATCTCTTCCTGAAAAGATTTATGAAATCAGAGAACCAACTTCACATCCTTAAGTAAGTACTTAGGGGTTAGACTTGATTTTAAGTTAACCTTACTGAAATCAGCAGCTAGGAAGATGTTCCATTTTTCTACAATAGTCTTCAGACCAAAGCATGATACTGTGTTAAGACAGAAGGTGTGGCAATCTAGTCCTAGCTCTGCCATTCGCTAGCTGTGTGACCTTGGGCAAGCGATGGCCCTCTTGGGCCTTAGTTACCTTCTCCATAAAAAGAGGCTGGGTTAGATCATGCCTAACTTCCCTACCGGTTCTAAAATCTGATGCCTTTGATGGTATTCATAAATCAAGGAGAGAGGATTGGTTCCTTTGCTAAGGTACAAAACATGTCCTTTCAAGTAAGGATTTGTTTTGATATTTCTTCAAACTGATTTTTTGGCTCCTTCAAAAAAAATGGTGAATTAGCTCTTTATTTTATTCACCAGAACTAAGTGACTCAGATACTTGGATCATTAATATGTGACCTATCTCCAAATTAACAGGCTAATTAATTTTTTCACTTTATTTAAGAGCAAGTTAATATAATCTAGATATTCCCTTTAACCACACACAAAATTACTTTCATTTTGGTGAGAAAACCCTGCATTTCATCTTTAAAATAAAATGTGTCTGCTCACTTTAAGGACGTGATTTAACTAGATCAATAAGAGAAACTTAAAACACTGGGTTACAGGAGCGGCTAGGTGGCGCAGTGAATAGAACACTGGCCCTGGAGTCAGGAGGACCTGAGTTCAAAATCCGGCGTCAGACACAACACACAAAATTAGCCATGTGACCTTGGGCAAGTCACTTAACCCCAGTTGCCCTACCTTCTCCCCCTCCAAAAAACAAAAAACAAAAATAAAACACTGGGTTATAAATGTTAATTAACCCTTTACATTGAGTCTACTGTTAATGCATAAAGCTCCTTCCAAGGCACCACAAAAAGTTTTTCATCCTTATTTTTGTTCTGAACTATGCTTTCATCAATGTGCAGAACTCCTGGTGTGGAAACTCCCTCCACTGATACAGATTGGGAACTTAGCTATAACAGACAGCACTAAGAGGTTAAAGGATTTATCTAGGGCCAGACAGACAGTGTAGGTCAGAGAGAATTTGGCCCTAGCTCTTCCTAACTCCAATGCCCACTATGGCCCACTGCCTCTCAGAATACTGGGCATACAAAGATGAAAAATGTCTGTTCTTATCCTAAAGAGTCTACCTTCTATTCGGGAGCTACAACATTCATTTGTTGCTTCCTACCATGATTAAATACACTGTGGCACTGGCACATTTGCAGTTATTTGTGCACAGAGCAGAAGCCTCTCTATACTCCCATTGGCCTTTTATAAGATGCTAAGAAGGAGCTAAGGATTTGGCTGGTTAGTGTCTGTTGTTACTCCACCATTTCTAGAGAAAAAGTCAACCATTTCTAGCCTCATGATACTTCCTGGACCTTCTTACAGTTAGAGCACCAGAGATTTGGGCATTCCTTGATTGTCACTGATTGGCTGAACTATCAGTCTGCATTAGTCAATCAATTAAAACCATCACCAACTGTCCTGATTCCAATCATCAATTCAGCCAGTGAAATTGGTAGTAAGAAGGTACAATGTCCCCTCTCTGGTCTGATGGGCCATGTAAGCATTTTGTGGGTTCACAGCCATAGAGCTATAATCTCATCACAGCTATCTGTTTCTGTTCCATAGGTGTCACCAAAAGGCCCAATCAGAAATCTTTTTAGATAACTTGAAATTGGTTTCTTAGTCTGTGCTAACAATTGGGTAATGCTCTTCAAAGGAAGTATGCAGTGCTAGGTCTTGACTTCTCCATCTGCAAAATGAAGGGGTTTAACTATAACATCTTCAAGGTCCCTCCATTAATCTTAAATCTTCTGATCCTAAAAAACTGTCAAGCAGGTGCTGGGGTAGTAAGTGCTTTCTCTACAATAGCTATCATGCATGTTACCTTCTCTCCATTCACACAGTCATACCCTAGTTCAGGCCCTTATCATCTCTCCCCTGGACTATTATAACAGCCTTCTCATCCTATCCATCCTCCACATGGGTGCCAAAGTGACTTTCCCAAAATGGAGATCTATGTCACCCCCTTACCCCAAAACAATAAATTCCAGTGGCTTTGATCCAGGATCAAATATAAAGTCCTTTGTTTGGCATTTAAAGACCTGGCTCCATCCCACCTTTATTTACACTGTATGATCAAACTACAGCAGTATACTTGCCATTCCATGCACAAAACATTCTGCCTCCCCTATCCCAGCCTCAGGCCTCAAATGCTCTCTCTCCAACCTCTAACTCTCACAAGCCTCTCCTTTAAGACTTACTATAAGGGCTACCTCCTCCCTTTTTCTGGTCCCTACATCCGCTAGGTATAATACCTTCTAAGGTTACCTTCCATCTACTCTGCATTTATTCTCTAGGTTCTGTTGATATATGTTGTCTCCCCTATTAAAATGTTAACTCTCATTCTACTACTAGACTTATACCCCAAAGAGGCCGCTGATAAGAAAAAAGTCCCCAAATATACCAAAATATTTAGAACAGCAGTTTCTGTGATAGTAAAGAACTGGAAACAAACTTGTTTGTTGGGGAATGGGTAGAGAAATTGTGGTATGTGAATGGAATGAAATATTACTATGTTTTAAGAAAGGATGCATGTGATGAATACAGAGAAGTGTAGGAAGATCATATGAACCGATGCTGAGTGAAGTTAACAGAACCAGGAAAACATTATACACAGTGACTACAATGATGTAAATGGAAAGGACATTCTCTCTTTCTCTCTCTCTCTCTCACAGACAGACAGACAGACAGACAGACAGACACACACACACACACACACACACACACACACACTTCAAAATTATAAAGAACAAGCATAGCTCAAAAAAAAGGGTGAAGACATCCCCACCAGACACCTTTGCAGAGTCTGAAGGCCCCAAAGTGTTGCACATTGTACACTATTTCCAAACTTTTGTTGATTTTTCCCCTTCTTTTTATTTTTTTTGTTTTTTAAAAATACATTTATTATATAGGATGACTCTCTGGGAGGGGGGAAAAGGGGAGAGATACAGGGGGAAATTTTGATATAAAAAAGACATCAATAAAAACTTATTTTTAAAAAACATAAGCTCCTTGAGGACAGGGACTGTTTTTGCTTTTTCTTTGTGTCTCTAGCACATATTTTTCTGGTCATATATTTTCCTAAGGATATCTTTCATGCCATTTCTCTATTCCAATTCCTTATTTACAAGAAGCTACAACCTATTACCACCCACCTCCATCATCCTTTGGGTGAACCTCCAGTTTAATTCTTGAGAAACTGTGGAAGTTCATGGAATTGATACCTTTAGGGACCTTAAGCCCAAATATACAAACTAAACTGTCTTTGATACCTGCTTTGGGCCTTGCATAAGGACTAAGAGGTGAAGAGGAAGGGAACAAGCATATTTATTAACTGCCTACTATATGCCATGCACTGTGCTAAGTGCTTTGATGGATATGATTTCATTTGAATCCAACAGTGGGCCTACACTTAAGCCTCATTCCCATATATAACCCTGGGCCTGGATGTCAACACTAGCTAGAGTTGTCCATGGATAATGAACCTTCTCTTTCTTTTCTTACAAATTTACTTTATGATTAAGGAAATAAAAAGAAGTGGGCCATTCAGTGCAGAAGCAAAATTCAGGATCTCTCACTTCCTGGACCTGGGAGGTTTAGTATCACATGGTAAGAAGTGCTTCAGAAGAACATATATCCCATTCCAGCTTTCCCAAAACTGGGTTTTTTTTCACCCAACTGTAATTTCCTTTCTATGGAACAATTCTATGAGGATTTTAATGAGCTCACAATAAAGTTTATCTGAAGGCAAAATTCTCAAGTATTCATCTCCAGGCAATCAGGAAATGGTCCTGTGAATTCAACACGGTTCCCAGAAGCTTTCTTACAATATTATTTTATCTTAAAAAATACAGGAGGAAATTGTATCTAGGATATCAATCTGGACTTTGTACAAAGGGGAGGGGGGAATTTAATAAACTAAGGCTAAGTTGAAAAGTGGATTTCAAAATGGGATCTGATGCATCTTTACTTGTTGATTTGTCAAGTGGATGTGGTTATGTGAGGTTTATCCCTTAAAGAGGAAGATGGACTCAATGCACTGACTTTCAGCTCAAAATCAGAAGACTAATGGTTCAAGGTCTCAAAAAAGGCTTGGAAAAAGAGCTGCATTCAAAAACATTCACAGGACTTAGAACTTAAAGGCCCCCTTGGGAGACCATCTAGTCCAAGAGTTCTTAACCTTTTTGACTTCATGGATCCCTTTTGCAATCTATGAAGACTTTGAATACACATCTCAGAATCACATTTTTAAAAGCATAACATAAAACACATGGCATTACAAGAGAAGGCAATTATACTAAAATATAGTTATCAAAATATTTTCAAAAACAAGGTCAGAAACCCCAAGTCTGAGACCCCTTGATCAAGTCTAAGCCCTTAATTTTACAGATGAAGAAATGAAGGCCCCAGAGAGGGGGCTGGGACTATATGTCAAGGTCATGGCTGTATCTGGAGATACAGATTCTTTGACTGTAAGTCAAAGGGGCTAATGGAGGTCCTTGAAAGACAAGGCAAAGCCGAGGAATGTCAATGAAGTATATCATTTTGTGAAATATTTTGAATTAGTTATTTATTAAACATGGTTAAGAAATTGCTAAAATATTCCATTTCTGTTCACTGAGTTGTATAAACTCATAGTGTCCATCAACAAAAATAATTTATATTACAAACATGTTTTGTTGATGCACACTATTTAGACCTTGGGAACTCTGATGAATAGGTAATTAGAATTAGTCAAAGCAATGAGTAGGCATATGACTAAACATAGCAAGCAGACATCTACAGTCAGGGGCAAATACAAAAATGATACATGTAAAAGTAGAATTGGCAAAAAAAATAAATAAAATTAAAAAATAAAAAAAATTTTAAAAAGGGGCGGCTAGGGGCAGCTATGTGGCGCAGTGAGTAGAGCACCGGCCCTGGAGTCAGAAGGACCTGAGTTCGGATCCGACCTCAGACACTTAACCCACACAAACAAAAACCTAGCCGTGTAACCTTGGGCAAGTTACTTAACCCCAATTGCCCTAAAAGGGGTGGCTAGGTGGCGCAGTGAGTAAGAGCGCCGGCCTCGGAGTTGGGATGACCCGAGATCAGATCCGGCCTCAGAAAATGAGCACCCACGCATAAATCAAATGACTAGCCGTGTAACCTTGAGCAAGTTACTTAACCCCAATTGCTTAAAAAAAGGGGGGGGGCGGCTAGGTGGAGCACCATCCCTGGAGTCAGGAGGACCTGAGTTCAAATTTGGCCTCAGATGCTTAACACAAAAACTAGCCCTGTGACCTTGGGCAAGTCACTTAACCCCAAGTGCCCTGCCTTCCCCCCTCCAAAGAACAAAAACAAAAACAAAATGTAGAATTGGCACTGGGCCCTAGAAAATATTATACTTCTATAGTGTGTGTGTGTGTGTGTGTGTGTGTGTGTGTGTGTGTGTGTGTGTGTGTAAATGAAGGCAAACACAACAGCAATCACAATGCATATAAAAATAAGACAAAGACAATACCTAATACACGAATGAATGAAGTATTTAAGTGCCTCCTAGGTACAGAGCACTGCACTAAGAGCTGGGCACACAAACAGAAAAGTCAGACAGCCCCTCGCCTCACAGAGCTCATACTGTAATGGGGGAAGACCATACCTAGGGAAGGTTTCTGCTACAGGTCAGATGGAAAAGTCTCATGGTCCTTAGGGTGCAGTGGCAAAGCAGAGGGTAAGTCCTTTTCTTTAATGTCATTTCTACTAATAAAACCTATCAGTTTCTGATGACTGGGTCGACTTTGGAGGCAAGAGCTTTCTTTTCTTAGTCTTCAGTAAGCTTTAGCTGTCTGTAGGCCCTACAGGAGCAGTGACCAGGCTGCTTATCCCCAGGGGTTTGCTTCCCAGAATGACAGCAGAGGGCACTGAGCCAGAAACCTCACTATTCCAAAGCCTCTGGGTTTTAGGGTCCTTGGCTATCTCCATCAGTGACTTAGGGAAGACTGTGGTCATGGTGGAGGGGCTGGTGGGTTTGACCTGCCTAGCACATGCTGTCTCCTGTCTCTGAACTAGAAGCAGTACAGATGGGCAGGGGTGGTGGTGGGGGAGAGGGCACTATCACTCCTAGGGCTCCTGTGCCTATCGCCCTATTGGGGGCAGCTGGTCAGCAGCTGCTGCAAGTGGAGATGAGAAAGGCGGGCTCCCTCTCAATGAGGGATTCTCTTTTCAACAATGGTTGTGGGGGCTAAGCTGAAAACAGGTCTGGTAGTTTGGAGAGTGCTGTTATTCCCAAGTCTCTTGGGTTCTGGGTCCTAGGGTGCCCCCATCAAGGTATCAGAGGAAATAGTGGTCAAGGCAGTGCTAGCACATGCTACCTTCTCTGCTGACCCAGCTAGGCTGGCTTCTCTGCCCTGTGTTGCACAGTTGGCTGGTAGTTAGTGGGGATAGCTGGAGTCTTCTCCATTGGAGTTGCTTCCCAGGATGATGGCTGTAAGGGATGAACTGGAAGCAAGAATGTTAATCTGGGGGGTGCTGCTACTCCTAGAGCTGCTGGACCTAGATGCCTACTACTGCCAGTTGGGCAGCAGCCCCCTCTCTACAATGATTTCTCTTAAGTGCAGCAGCTGTGTTGGAAGCAGGTCTGGTGGGGGAGGAGGCACTGTTATTCCTAAGACTTGACCAGAATCCTGGGCTAACTCCATCAGGGTCCAAGGGAAAATGATGATCAATGTAGAGATGCTAGATTTGACTTGCCTGGCACATACTACCTCCTGTCTCTCCCTCAGGTATCTGGCTGCTTCAGCTAGGATCTAATAACATATTTGCCTTGTCAATATGGTTACACTTATAATCTGCATATTACACATCATCTGTTCTAGCATCAGGCATGGCTTGGCTCAGTGAGCAACCATTCTCCCATCTTTCCTTCTGGTCACTAGCCAAATAGACAGAGTATTTTTTCTGGCATTCCCTGCACCAGTGAATGACCCAGGCTAACTTTCAGCTTCCATAGGCCTCATGGCCTTTAATGAAAAGAATAATAGCTAGCATATCTGTATCTATCTTATATAGATGTATATCTATGTATTTTATATATATATGGGGTATTACTTTAAGAGTCGTAAACAGGGGCGGCTAGATGGCGCGGTGAGTAGAGCGCCGGCCCTGAAGTCAGAAGGACCTGAGTTCGGATCCAGCCTCAGACACTTAATGCACACACAAACAAAAAACCTAGCCGTGTGACCTTGGGCAAGTTACTTAACCCCAACTGCCCTCCAAAAAGCAAAAAAAAAAGTCATAAACATCTGATTCTCACATCAACTAAGGCAGAGGTGCCATTATTATCCCCATTCTACAGATAAGAAAACTGATGCACGGAGAAATTATGACTTAACCAGATACATACAACCAGTGTCTGAGGTGGGATTTGAACTCAGGTTCTTTCTAACAAGTCTAGCAGTCTAGCCACTGCACCATCTAACTGCCTTTAATCCCAACCTTGTATAGGCCAGGTTAACCATCTCAGGCTCCAGGCTCTGCAGACACCTTCTTTTTCCTAGGTATATATCACTTGAGTATTACACAAAAAAAGGGGAAAACCTATGGATTCAGCCCTATCTTACCTCTTTCCCCTTACTGGAACAAGAGTCCCCCTGGAACTAGGATGGACTTTGGTGAGTTTCCAGACCCTCCCATGGGCACTAATACTTAATTTCTTGCTCGCCTGAATCATTAGCTTTATTAGAAATCTCTATGACTGATGAGCAGGCACATTTCCAAGTCTGCTTGGCTGACTCTCCCTCATTCCTTTCTTCCTGTTGACCAGAGAACAGAACACCCCAAGAAGCAATTAGTTAGAGTGCACTGTCTCTGTAGAGTCCCAACCATTTCCTGGGGTCATTTTCTAGATCACCAGGTTGCCTAAGCTTTCAATTGATTGGTATAGGATGACTTTTCATACATTTCCTATCTTGTGTTCCCTACACAACCATCAAGAGGTGAATCTTGACAATGAACTCAGGCATCCTGGCATTCCTGGTCTAGATCAGAGATGTCCTGAGTTGAGGCCAGAGCTAAGGGTTAGACTTGTTTTGACTGATTTCTCAGCTAAAAGATATGCCGGATAAAAGTCTTTCTATATACTCCATCATCTGAGACTCTAAAGCACACTTCAAGGAGCAAGTGTGGTTGTTACTCAAACTATAAGACACACAGAATAAAGGACATGTGTCATTATCCTTGGGAGTGTCCTAGAAAAGCCACAATGACAGAGCTGAGCTTTCTGCTCAGGCCTGAGGGGCCCCAGCACAATCAGTATGTATTCAAGCCTTGGCTCTGGCCTCCCTGAGTGGAAAAAAGAGCCATTCTATTGACCTCTTGGATCCTGCCAATGCTCACATCTCCTTAAATGGTGTGCTTACCAGATCTCTACCTTGGTCAGAGTGGATCTTCTCCATAGAAACACTTGGTCCACAACACCTAAGTAACTATAGAAGTTTTCTGTTTTAGCAGAATAGGGGAAAGAGGGATGAGAGGACGGATGATGGATGGGAGGGCATTCTTGGGGGGAGGGGAGGTTGGAAGTACCCACTATAGAAGAGGGACAGGATCAAGTAGGGAATGGATCAGGTGGGGGGTGGGATGGGTGGGAGGGAATTAATAAGCAGCCTTGTACAATATATCTACTATGGCAATATTTTGCATAGTTATACATGTACAACACATACTGAATTACTTATCTTCCCAGAGGGAATGGGTGACAAGGGAGGAAGGGAATGGATCTGAAATTTGAGGTCTTAAAATTAAATGTTTCAAATATATATAAACACTATTATCAATACTCTTTTGCATGTAATTGGGAGATAAGATGTACAGGCATCGGGCACAGAGATTCACCTTGCTCTAATGGAAAAGTCGAAGGGGGTATGGGAGAAGATATGGGAGAGAGCAGGATGGAGGAAGCGATATCTTGTGGGACTGCTATTCTGGGAGGGTGGGTAGGGGGAAAACGGGGAAAAAATTGTAACTCAAAATCTGGCGGAAATGAATGATGTAAAACAGGAGTTAATAAAGCATTTGTTTAAATAAAAAAAAAATTAAAAAAAGAAGTTTTCTGTTTTCAGCTTGTGTAAACCTGTGCATTCTGGGTAAAACAGTCCATTGCCAACAGGATATTGGTTCTATTCTTCCTATCACATGGACAGAATGGCCATACACACAAGCGTGAACAGCTTGCTAGTACTTGTACCCTCCAAGTATATGTATTTGAACACATCATGCACAAAACACACTTCTCAGAGACTTACCATCTCTTCTGACTTGTATCCAAAGTCATCATATATAGTTTGTACGACAACACAACACAATACTCTGAGCAGCACCAACTGTTTCCAGACTGTGCTTCACATGTCATCCAACTATCTACCCCAGGAGTTGGCCATCTGGCCTGAAGCTACCACCCCTCTCCCCACTGGACACTGGGCCTTCCAGTACTAGACCTCTAAAGACCATGAATCTCTCCCCCCGACTCTTAAACCCAAGGAGAGTTTATCTTCTCAGCTATGGAACTGTACAGTGGCTGTGCTGTCATGAATGGTGAGTACAAATGTAACCTAACCCACCATATCTAATCTAGCAGGCCCCAGGCCATGCTTCATATCCCATTCAGCCATCCACCCTGGGACTCTTGCCATCCTCCCTACCATGTGCATAGCATTCATTCTCCCCTTGCTCTGGGAACAGTAATCTAATGCTAGCCACCATAGGAGGCAGGCCTCCCAGATCCCACATACATACTTTACCAAGCCAAATAATAATCAAGCAGTCCAATGAGAAACTATAATAAGTGGCATCTTCCACTCCAGCACCGCACAAAGTCATCCAGTAGCCAATGGGACATAGAATAAGACCCTCTCTTACAAACTCCCAGCTCAGTCCACAATGGTACCTCACAGTAGTGTGTACCCACACTGAACCAGATATATGTGGTCTGCAAGACTCTGGATTTGGAGGCAGCAGGAGCAGGAGGATGCACTGAAGAAGCTCCAAAGTGGTCAGAAAGCTCCAGAATGGGAGCCCTGGGGAGTGGCAGGGGGCAGACACTAGTGGAAGGCACAAAGGTAGTGCTCTAGCTCAAAGTGGGATGGGCCCAAGGTCTCTTAACACTCTGTTCTAGGAACCAGAGAGAGCCCTGAAGAACCTCAAAGATCCAGAGAAGGGTCGAACCCTAGGAGGTACAGGTTAACTTGTCAAGCAGAGCTAACCACCTGACCAAAAAGTACAGGAGGAGACAGAGCTTGGCTCTGGCAACAAAGCCCTGATTTAGGACCTAAAGCTGGAGAGGAGCACATTCAAGAAAATATCACACCCTTTATCAAGAATTATTGCAAATCAAACTCCATGACAACAGTAAACGGAGACTCAAAGGACAAAACAAGTAGTCCACAAGGACTATGTGAATACTTAGAAAAATGATGCAAAAAATAAAACTTGAAACAGAGGCCTGGAAATAAAGAACTGGTAGAACAAGTAGGGGCAGCTAGATGGCACAGTGAATAGAGTACCAGCCCTGGAGTCAGGAGGACCTGAGTTCAAATCCGGCCTCAGACACTTAACACTTACTAGCTGCTTAATCTTGGGCAAGTCACTTAACCTCAATTACCCTGCCTTCCCCCCTCCAAAAAAGCAAAAAAAAAAAAAAAAACCCCAAAAACAAACCCTGACCTGGAAAAACAGGTTGAGTGGGAATTTAAGAAACCTTGGACTCCCTGAAAGCCATGTTTTAAAAAAATAAAGCCTAGAAACTATATTTCAAGAAACCATCCATGAAAACTGTGCAGATCTACTAGAATCAGAAGGCAAATTGAAAGAATCCACTGATCACTTCCTGAAAGGAACTCCAAGAGGAAAAGTTCCTGAAATGTTTTAGCCAAAATTCAAAGGTCATGGGTCAAAGAGGGAAAAAAAAAATATATATATATATATATATATGAAAAACTAGAGATCTTGGAATACAATATTCTAAAAGACAAAAAAAATAGGCTTGCAATCAAGAATAACTTGCCATACAACACTGAGTGTAATCTGAGGGAGGAGTAAAATGAAAGAAGAGTTAAATAATATATATATATATATAATATAATATAATATAAACAGGCTATTTCTTTTCCAAGGGTTTGAGGAAAATGAAAAGGAAAGATAGAAACACTAGGATAGAAGGGAGGAAGGAAGGGGTGGAATTTGCTATTTTTCATTATCAGAGTGAGAAGAAAATATAAATATAGTAGAAGGGATGAAGGGAGGGAATGAGTATCAGCTAAACCTCACTTATTTGAAATGGGCACAGAGTTCAGTGTAAAAATGCATTAAATTTAACAGGGAAACAACCAGGGGAAAAAGAATTATGAGGGAGAGTAATAAAGGAAAGATCGTCACAAACTCCTTTATCCTGAAGGATTAAAAAGGGAGGAAGAAAGCAAAATGAAGAATCCAAGGGAAATGGCACAAAAATGTGATATACAAACTAATGGAATGTTGTTATTGCACCGTAAGAAGTGACAATAAGGCTCAGGGAGAGAATGATATACATATTAAATGGGATATCTCACCCTGCAGAAGAGTAGGGGGGAGGGGAATGAGAGGGGGGATGGTAGAGGGGAGGGCATGCTGGGGGGAAGGGGAGGTTGGAGGCACCCACTTTTGAAGAGGGACAGGATCAAAGTGGGGAATGGACCAGGTGGGGGGTGGGATGGGTGGAGGGAAATATAGTCAGTCTTTTACAATATATCTACTATGGTAATGTTCTGCATAGCTATACATGTACAGCACATACTGAATTGCTTATCTTCCCAGAGGGAGTGGGTGAAAAGGGACGAAGGGAATGGATCTGGGATTCGAAGTTTTAAAACTAAATGTTTCAAATATATGTAAATACTATTATTAATACTATTTTGCATGTAACTGGAAGATAAGATGTGCAGGCATTGGGGCTCAGAGATTCACCTTGCCCTAATGGCAAAGTCGAAAGAGGTATGGGAGAAGATATGGGAGAGAGCAGATTGGATGAGGGGATATCGTGTGGGACTGCTATTCTGGGGCGGTGGGTAGGGAAAAAATGGGGAAAAATTTGTAACTCAAGAAGTTAATAAAGCATTTGGAAAAAAAAAAGTGACAATAAGGGCAGCTAGGTGGCACAGTGAATAAATAGAGCACTAGCCCCAGAGTCAGGAGGACCTGAGTTCAAATCCAGCCTCAGACACTTGACACTTACTAGCTGTGTGACCTTGGGCAAGTCACTTAACCCCAACTAACCTTCCTCCCCCTCCAAAAAGCAAAAAAAGAAAGAAGTGACAATAGAAAATTTCCAAGAATCCTAGAAGTAGGAATTGATGCAGAGTGAACAGAACCAGGAGAACAATGTATATATAAAGACAGCAATGTTGTCAAGAAAAACCATTTTGGGAAGACTTAAGAATGCTGATCAATGCAAGAGACAGGCCCACACCTCCAGAGGATTTGTGAAGAAGCTATCCACCTTAGGACACAGAAGTGGAGGATAGAAGGTGAAGGAGGTGTACATTTCTGGACACAGACACTGTATGGATTTGTGTTACTCAGCAATGCTTATTTGGTAGAATTTTTCCTTTGTTATTCCTGGTTAAGAAAGGGAGGATAGAAATAGTGATGCCAAGAAGAAGGGAGGGAGGGAGGGAGACAGATAAGGGGAGAGTCAAAAAGAGAAAGGGGGAAAAGAGAATGGGGAAAAGGAAAAGAGAAAGAGGGGGAGGGGGGAAGAGAGAACACACCATGGTAATATTGTTTTAATCCATAGAGAACAAAAAGAACAGAAGTCTAGTCAAGCAAGACAGTTTTTGAAGTGATGGGTAGAATTATGCACTTTTGTAAATAACAAGCTGTATGAAAGTGGAGACTCAAGAGTTTCACACAGAATCCTCTCTTGGTATTTTGCTGTGTATGGAGATTTTTTCCTAGTGTTTAAGGACAGAACTCTTAATTTAAAAGGGAATGAGTTGACTAGATTATGGGGCCACTCATGTCACCACCACTTTGAAGGGACTAACACTCCCTTCCTCAGCCAGTTTTTTCTCCCAACTGGTGGCACTTCTCTGGACTTCCTCAACATGCCCTGGGAACCTCTTCCTTCAGCAAGATCAGATCAGCCTTGGTACTCAGCCCTTGTTCAGTACACTCTGCCCCTGAAAAGCCTCTGATTAGCAGGGGGAAAGGGGGAGGGGGGAACAGGGCAGAGAAGACAGCTCCTCCCAACATCTTCACTTAAGGAGGGTGCCCAGGCCAGCCATTTCTTCATCCAGCTACATTCCTGGGTCTTGCCATCATGCTCCCACCAGGTACCTCCCCTCCTTTCCAGCTTCCTTCTTTCATTGGACTATAAATTCCTTGAGGGCAGGTACTATCTTTCACTTATTTGTATTTCTAGCAATCTGTACAGTGCCTGATACAGTACTTAAATCAATTTTTATTAGTATCCTATGTGTTCCAGCCACCTAATAAAATGTAAGCTTCTTGAGGGCAGAGTGAAGGCCTCCACTTTTATTTTTCTATCTTTTTACACAGGGTCTGGCATGCAGTGGGTACTTGATAAATGCCTTTCCATTCATTCGTTTCATAAGGCACATTCATTCAATGACCTCATCTCTGAGATCATGAAGTACAAGCGTACCTTCAACTATCAGCCCTCCACATAATTCAAGGTGCATTACTGCACAGCCTTGTTCTAAAGAACCAACACCTGAAATGTGCATTTTGGCATACAGTCAAATGTACACAGTGATACCACAGACAGCCAGACATAAACATGCCACCATACCATAACTATTTAAAAGCAACTGGCCTGGTAGATTTTTTAAAATGTCAAGAAAACATAGTGTCCAAACAGCTTCAAAAGCATCAAGGCATCTCAAATGAGAAAACTGGACAGAGGCCTAGAGCAGAGCACCTGGGGAAATGCTAGCTTCCATTCAGGTCTCTCCCCTCCCAAAAGAAGCTGCTGGGGGGTTCAAGATACTCTATGGCATTACAGCCTCCACTGTTATTTTCATCTATTTTAGTGAAACAAAAGACACAATTCATTCATTTATTCTATTTAATACAACAAAAATAATGGCAAGACAAGTAACATTAGACCATTGTCTTCATAAACCTAGGGTAAACTCTCTGGAAACACACGCATTCTCCATGACATGGACACAGAGAAGGGCCCATAATAGAGAGACATGAGCCAAGAACATGCGAGGAGGAGCTCCTATAATCATGGGAAGGCAGCATACATTTCTATGCAGACATTGCCCATAGCAGTTGGACACAGAACAGAGCTCCAGAGCAAAAGGCTCTAGGGCTCAGGCACACTTGACCAGGAGGCACATGAAGAGGAACCCACTGAAGCAGGCAGCACAGCCTCCCTTACAGAAGTGGTTTGGGCAACACCCGGGGAAGAGCAGCCTTGAACAAACACCTGCGGGGGAATGCCCACATGGGCAGGCAGCAAGCGTGGAGGGTAGACTGTGTGGGCAAGCGGCACATGAGCAGGGGCACACAGCTGGGCAGGCATGATGTGCGCAGGGTCACACAGCTGGGCAGGCAGCACACGGGGCTGGGTTCCCACACTGAAGCATTCACGGAAGGGCATGCTCGGGGCCACGTGGCATGCAGGATGGGGCTCCTGTGTGGAAGCAATCATGGAGAAAGGCCTACGTAGCCGGGCAACAGAAGAAGCAGGGTTCCTGCGTCCTGGAGTGGCACACACTTGGCCAGCTATCACAGGGATCTCCCAAGCAGAAACAGCAGTGGAGCGGCGTACATACTGCCAGGCAGCACGTGGAATAGGGTACACGCGTGGGTTAGGGTACACGCGTGGATTAGGGTACACACGTGAAACAGCTCTAGGCCAGGGGACACACACCTGGAAGCGCTCAGACAGAAGCAAACGGGGAGGAGGAAAGGTGGTCACACAGCATACAGTGGGTGGCACCCACACGGGCAGCATAGGAGGTGGGGGAGCCACCTGGACTGGCACCAAAGGGACAGGATTCGAAGGGCACACATGCCCAGAAGACATTTGGAAGGGCATAGCTGTTGCCACACAAAGGTGGAAAAGCAACGTATACCTCACACCCTGCAAGCCTGTCAATGTTTTCAGGCGTCTGTAATTGCTCCAGTGTCTGCTCCTCTGGTCCTGAAAAGCATAAAATCCTTGCTGGGCTTGGTGCTCCGCTGATACCACGTAGTTCTTACGCAGGGCTCTGCTGGGTATGAAGGAGGGCACAGAGTTTCTCCCTGCTCCCACTTTCCAGGCCTCAGCCAGACCCCTTAGCTGAAGTATTATGTCACCCCCAGAAGAGGAGTGGGCTCTGCCATTAGTGTCTCTGAGCCCAGAAACCAGGAGGTTTTCAGTCAAGGCCCTTCCAAACCCAGGCATCAGACTAAGAAGAAATCCTTAGTTGTTTTCTCTCCACCAGGAAAGAAAGCAATCCCTTCCCTCAGTCTTGGTTACATGGGGCTTTGAGAATCTTTGCCTTCAGGGGTCAACCTCTCTGAGAGCACAGACTAAGCAGCCAGTTGGAGGCCACAGGTTTTATGAGTTTGTTTGTGAACCTAGGCCAAGAACAATGTCTCTGTCACAAGCACCTATCTGACTTAGAGTCTGCTTTTCAGTCAACTGTGGACTGGCATCCTGAAGACCTTCCCCCCATCCCAATAGTCCTTACCACCAGGAGTCAAGTTATGTTTTTTCTTTTTTTAAATAGCAAACACTAGTTAGCCTAAGATTCCATAGGCAGTTAATCTGTCTTGGGGCATTTCTGCACTGTACAAGGAGCAATGTTTTTCTCCAAGACCTCTGACTAGGTTTAAAAATCCCCTCCCCCTTCAGTTAAGCCCCGAGAGCTATCCTGAACCCCCTTGAAAACCATTTTAGGGGCTGCTTTTCCAAAACCACCCTGGGATAGGTCTCAGGTTCTGTTTTTCTTAAGCTCTTCCCACCAAGATCCACTGGTCTCCCAAATGAAAGGAGGGAAAGAAATCGAGTATTTTTAAACATCAAGGTGAATAAAAGGGAAAATATCCTCTATTTCAATACCTTCTTCCAAATTCCTGCCTTTTTAGGAATCCTTGTGCAGCAGCAAGCCTTCGGGGCTTGGAACAACCCTAGGTAAGGAGAGAGTGTGGAAATATCACAGTGACCAAGGGGTCAAGTTAGCTGGGGTGGGGGGGGAGAGTCATGAGCAAGAATTAGCTTCTGTTCAAAGACAATAATCCTAAAAATGTACCTGGCAGCTTATATAAATCTGTCTGGACTTTTAAAATAAAGATTCTAATGTAAGAAGGAGGGTTAGGGTGACACCAGGACTGCTGAGACCCATGGGTTCTTGTTAATTGATAAAAGAAGGGAAAAAACTTCACATCATCATTTTCTGTATATCTGAAAGGAAGAGCAAGTAGTACATAGTATACTGTATATAGAGAGTGTGTGTATATATATATATATATACACACATATATACACATATATACAGAGTATATAGCAGTTTCACATACAATTAACTTTTTCATTATCCTATGTTATGGAAATGCTTGTTATACTCCATAAATTAAAAAAAAAATAGGAAGGGGTGGCTAGGTAGCACCAGCCCTGAAGTCAGAAGGACCCAAGTTCAAATCTGGCCTCAGACACTTAAAACACTTACTAGCTGTGTGACATTGGGCAAGTCACTTACCCCCAAATGCCCTCCAAAAAACAAGTAGGAGCAAAAGTTCCAAGGAGAATAGAAGACAAGGAAAGAAATCTAGGGGAACTCAGGGCCAGGTCTGGTAGAAAGAGCCTTTTCTATGGGAAACATTAAAAGCAAAGCAGTGTAACTCTTTTTATAGAGATAGGGGAAGAGTGATGGTTGTATAACACTGCATAAAATGGAGGCCCTAGGTGACGGGTTCCTTAGTTGTGTTGAATTCTTCTCTCCTGTAGTCTTTCTTAAAAAGAAAGGATGGCTCTCTGGGAAGGCAGAACTGAGGGGGGATACACTGGGAAAAGTAGATCATATTAAAACAAAAGATATCAATAAAAACCATTTTAAATCTTAGCAATAGATACACAATATAGTCCGTTTTCTGTTTGCAGGGAAACTTAATTTTAGTTTGCTTTTAAATATGTGTGTGTATACCATAACCACCCCAAAATCACAGATCTCAAAAAAAACCACCCCAAATCCTGCAAACAAAAACCACCTCAGAGAGTCATTGCCAACAACTCTGCATGCAACCATACTTCTCCTCTGAGTTTAAAACACGACCACGTGCATTAACTAACATGGATGCACCATTATCCATTCTATTTACCATCAATTTTCCTATCGCCTTTGGTTTTTACCCTTCGTTTTCTTGGGAGGGTCAGAGTTGGGGGACCCCTGATTCCCTTAGTGTGGATGCCTGGGCAACTCTCCCCTGTAACTTAAGAGTCTTGGAGAGTTCCATAGGGCTCTCTCCAAGGTGAAGTGATTTGCCTAGGATCACAGAGCCAGAATCAAGCAACAAGCCCATGTTCCAGGCACTGTGCTTTGGGGATCGGGGGTGGGGGAGAACACAAAATCCATGAACCAAGTCAACCCTACTCTGAAGTGGTTTGAGTACATGCCTGAGGAAGGGCTTGGAAGGAAGGCTGGCCCACTAGCCACAAAATCATGATACTTCTTCCTTCTCCACTACATTGGCTTAGGCAAAGTCAACTTGTGGGCCTTATTCTTCTGGTTCTGCTTTTTTTTACCCTCCATCATCTCACAGATGTACAGAAGTTTAACCTTAAACATCACTGTATCTATCCAAAGGAACCTGCCCTTTCTGGTACTTGGACATGCTTTCCAATCTTACGTGTCCCTCTAAAGATGAATGAAGTTGATTTTTGCACAGGGGCACTCTGACCCTTTCCCGTTCAAGAGTCTGAACACAAGAGAAGGGCAGATAAAGCCATACCAATGCTCACTTCATCAAGAGTTCAAGTGGTTCTGAGTCCCCCAAGTTCACCATCACAGAAGAGGGACAGGAGAAGGAGGAGGACAGAGCCAACAATCTCTAAGGTGCCTTCTAGTTATGACCTATGAATCCAAATACTGACAGCACAAACAGCCCAATGCATACACTAACTCAGAATGAATGAAGACACTGTTAATTAGCCAAAGGCAAAAACCACTCTGAGGAGAAAACCTTTGTATGTCTAGCCACCCATAACCATGGCATTCAAAAGAAAGTCAAAAAGGCCTGTGGAAGGAACACCTGGAAGCATATATATGTATCTTTTACCATGGTCCCTTATTTTACAACTGAGGCCCTGAGGTACAACTGAGGCCCTGAGGTCTGCCCACATTTACAGAGCCAGTTATGTGACTGACCTGGGATGAGAACCCAAATCAGGTCTGAGCCCAGAGCTCTCCCACTGTCCACCAGGATGCTACTCCTCCCCCATCTCTGTTAGAATCCTCAGCTTCCTTCAAGGTTCAACTTGGGTACCACTCCTACACACACACACACACACACACACACACACACACACACACACACACACCCCTTTCCTGCTCTTGCCCTACTTCAAGTCATTTAAATTGACCTCTATACCTATTCCCCCAGAAAAAAATAAATAGGAAGCCAGGGTTCAAAGCCATGGATTATGCCAGAAGATAAAGAATTAGCTACCTGTGGTCCAAAAAGCAATGCTGAGACATGCACTAACATATTACCAAAAGTGAACTGGGGGGAGGGGTATGAAAACCACCAGAGAAACACAAGGTCAGAAATGCATGGAGGGAAGCACCAGGGGTACTAGAGGGAAGATGACAGCTCAGGGCTCCCCCAGGAATCTGCACGTTGTCAGATGATCTAGAGGGAGCTTCCCAGTACCTTGTCACAGGTACAAAACCTGTGACAAGAGTCACACAGAATGAAGAGGCATGAACAGGCTGCAATGTCTCCCACTGGTGGGAGTGCCCACATCTCTGAGACAGAGGATCATGGTCAGCTCAGGTCAGGTCATCTAATGCCCTCATTTATGGACAAGGAACTGGGTGAGCAGCAGTGCCAGGATCCAAATTCAGGTTTTCTGACTCCAAAACTGGCCCTCTTGGCATTGCATCACACAGCCTCATCCCCTTTTACAGAGGACATGATCTGGTTTCCTATCTGGTAGCCCTGGAGGATCATTGTCCCTCCTTAAAGGTTTTTTTGTTTTATTTTTATTAAAAACCTAATACTGACAACTAAAAGCAGTCCGACCAACTAAACTTAACCTGCTATAATATTTTAGTAAATGTCAGTGCAAAAAGGGTTGTCATCATTTTTAGTCACTCACTCTGAGTTCCCACCAGGATTCTTGCTCCCATTTACAAAACCGATTTTCTATTACATTTTCTCCAAGCTCACTGCCATTCAGCATTGCTTGTATTTAATTGATAGTCACCAGCCTGTATATTGCTGTTTGGTTTACTTGTTTCCCTGTGGTTCATTCAAGCCTTACCAAGTTTCTCTGAATTTATTTGTTGTTTCTTACAGTGTAATGAGTCCTTTATATAACATGCTTAAAGGTTCAATCATTTCCCCAATATATAGACAACTTCTTTGTTTCCACTCTATTACCACAAACAGGGGACCTTTCTTATTTTGGTAAATATGAGCCCTTTCAGAAGGACCTGAGTTCAGATATGGCCTCACACACAAACAAAAGCCTAGCCATGTGACCTTGGGCAAGTTACTTAACCCCAACTGCCCTCCAAAAAAAAAATAAGTATAAGTACAAAATAAAATCTGGATTGACCTTAATGAAATAATATCAAGTAAAAAAAGAAGAAACAAAGTACTCACTAAGACCAAAAGGTGTAAAGTGAATGTGAATGAATGGGAAAGAATCCCTGGGAGATGACTCAAACATTATGCTCTGTTTTCATGTTAAAGTGACTTGACAGAGGAAATTTAATTAGTTGTGCGGGCGTTTGCACTCAAATCTCAAACTCTTAGTACTTTCTTTTTGTATATTAAAAAAAAACTTTCGGTTTTTTATATTTAAGTTTAAAAATAAATGTAGGGGTGGCTAGGTGGCAAAGTGAGCAGAGCGTCGGCCCTGGAGTCAGAAGGACCTGAGTTCAGATGTGGCCTCAGACACTTAACCCACACAAACAAAAATCTAGCCGTCTGACCTTGGGCAAGTTACTTAACCCCAATTGCCCTATAAAGAGCAAAAAAAAACAAAAAACAAGAAAGACAAATACAGACAAAGAGACCCTTCAAGTGGCCATAGCCCCCAGGAGTCCAAAAGCCAAGTCCAGCACAGACCCCAATCTATAAGAATCTTAAATTCCATCAGGGGACTCTTGTTTTGTCCAGGTAAAGTTGGCAATTTGGAGATAATGTCTGGTGGGAAGCACTAGCTAGCACCACAAAGATTACCTCTGATTAATCCAGTATATATGTATATATGTGTCTACACACACATATCTTGTATGTGCATAGTTGGTGGGCAGCCTCTCCCATTAGATGGGGGACTTCTAGGGCACAGGCACCAATTGAACTTTGTCTCTCCAGCACTTGGCCCAATGCCTGGCACACTGAAGGCCTCAGTAAATGCTTGGGGACTCAGATGGGACTTAGCACAATCATTTACACATAGGACATGCTTTAGAAATGTCTGTCAAGTTAGACTAGAAATTTTAGGTCTACCTTAGTGGAAAGAGTTAGGGAGGGCATAGGTGAAAGTAGTTTGAAAAAAAAACCAGCCACATAACAATTAATATTTTATAAACACACAGTAAAACCCTATAAGGTAGGTCTAGATACACATAAAAATGTATAGTAAAACTTCCATATGATCATAAGGATCACAAGATGTTATAGGGTCAATGAATAAAAAACCAATGTCTGTATTTTGTTTACTAATGTCTGTATGCTGTAAAAATGATTACATAAATATTACATAAATATAAGCCAGTGCTGTGACTGCCTACTGCAAAGACAGCAAAGTAAAAAGAGGAATGAGAAGAAGGAACATATCTTTATTAGTTTTATGGGTCAAAGTTTTAGGCCTGAGGCCAGAGTCTTCTCCTAGGAGTTTGATGTGCAATTATTTACCAAAAGGACTTTTTTTTTTTTTTTTTGCTTTTTGGAGGAGGTAAAGAAGGGCAATTGGGGTTAAGCGACTTGCCCAAGGTCACACAGCTAGTTTTGTTAAGTGTCTGGGATCTGATTTGATCTCAAGTCCTCCTGACTCCAGGGCAGGTGCTCCATTCACTGCACCACCTAGCCACCCCCAAAATGACTTTTAAAACTCAGAAAAAAACCTAAAATTATACTTAAAATTTTCCTTGACTTCCTCTTCCATGCCCAAAAAAAACTTTTTTAACTTCTCTTTGCAGCAAATTTCAGGGTTACAGTTTAATTTAGTTAAAAGAAGCTCGAGTCTTGTTAAGAAATCTAGACTTCATTAAAAAAAAAAAGACATGGGGGCGGCTGGGCGGTGCAGAGAGTAGAGTGTAGGAGTCAGAAGGACCTGAGTTCAGATCCAGCCTCAGACACTTAATACAAACAAAAACCTAGCTGTGTGACCTTGGGCAAGTTACTTAACCCCAATTGCCCTCCAAAAAAAAAAAGACATGCTTTTCCCTCAAAATGAAGTTTGAGGCCACCAGGCTTAAAATGTCAAAAGCCCTGTGTAGATAATGAAAAAGCAACATGACCTAGAAAAGGGTAGCAGTGTAATCAGGGAGAAGGGCTCAAATCCTGCCTCAGACACATACTAATTGTGACCAGGAGCAAGTAACCTAACACTGTTACACAACTAGTTTTTACAGTGGCCAGAGCATTGTTGCCTCAGTTTCCTCAACTGTAAAATGGGGATAACAGCACCTCCCTCACTCACAGGGTTATTGTGAATATCAAGCGAGATAATTTTTGTACAGCCCTTGGCATTGTGCCAGGCACAAAGTATGAAATGAATAAATGTTTGCTCCCCTTTGTTTAACAATGGGCATAGCTAAAGGGAGTTTCCATAATGTAGTTTTCCAAACTGATTAAATCAAATAGGTCCAGAAGCCTGAGTCCCCCCCCCCCCATTTTGGTTACAAAATCTATATATTATCATTTTAGACCAAGTATTTATCATTAAAGCGTTTTCCACAACAACCTGACCTTAGCATAAATACCATAGGGCAGTGGATTATCATCTTTTTGGGGAGGTCCTGGACCCTTTGGAAGCTTGGTGAAACTTATGGAACCCTTCTCAGATTTTGCCTTTTAAATTCATAACATATACAGGATTAGAAAGGGAACTAATTATGCTGAAATCCAGTTATGATTTCTTTTAACATTCACAGATCTCAGGCTATGGATCCCTATCTTAGGGTGATCAGGACTGAACCCATGATTTCATTCATCTAGGGAATTCCTGATTGAGGAAACTTGGAACCAACACAGGTCAGCAGAAAGCAGGCCCTAAAACCTAGTGACTGTTTTAAAGCCCACATCTGATATACACAGACAGGGGAACCGGACATCAGGCTCAGCCCAAACAATTAGATCTCCTGGAAAAACACCATCACAAGTCAAGCAAAAATTTCAAGACCAAGCAAAGATTGAAATTGTATTTAAAAAAAAAGTAGGGGCGGCTAGGTGAGGCAGTGAGTAGAGCACAGGCCCTGGAGTCAGAAGGACCTGAGTTCGGATCCGACCTAAGACACAACACACCCAAATTAAAAAAAAAAACCTATTGACCTTGGGCAAGTTACTTTCAATACCCTCCAAAGAAAAACCAAAAAAAAAGTAGTAAATTTGCGTGTATGTGTATGTATATGTGCTGTATTTATATGGATGTATATATGTATATGTTTGTATACATATTTATATACAACACTCAGCACAGTAAGGTGACTGCTTAAAATCTATTCTTAAGCAAATAAGAGTTCACAAAGGCAAAATTTCTGCTTCTATAGAGCTAGGAGTCTAAAGAATTAGGGGAAAAGCTCAAAGATTTCCTGCAAGAGTTTTTCTGAAGATCACAACATTTTGCATTGGAAACTAAACTTGAGCCATTAACCTTTTTAGAAAGGTTTTCATCTAAACCCAAGACTGAGGGATTACTTCATCGGGCTTGCTAAGTCATAAAAACTTTTTTCTAACATAACCTAGATACAATGATAGCTCCAAATCAGTAAAACTGAACATTCTCCAAGTTCAAATGAAAATGGGCTAAGAAAAACAGTTTTTACTGGATTTAAAAGATAAAATAAAAGATTTAAAACATGCCGTTGAACCCAGGTCACTAATTTTTTTCTCTTGATGTCAGGGATCATCTGCCTAGAAAAATGAGGTGAATAAAAAGTGGCTATCCAGCCTACCTGACTGGATTGTTGTGAGAAAAGTGCTTTGTATGTTTGAAAAATACCCTAGAGGTGTGAGTTATTGGTATTATTTTAAAAGCTTCAACAATTAGAGTTTGTTCCAAAAAACTCAGGACAGGACAACTTCCTTGGATGCCAGGCCTTCAGAGGAGAGACCATCCTGCTGCACTTTGAAAACCTTGGCTTTTCACCTTAAAACCCCCTAATGTTGGACCCACAGAATGCATGGTTTCGAGTCCTTTCTCTGAAGGTCTCACCTGCTCTGTTCTGTATAAGCTCTGGGTGATGGAAAAGAAAAGTAAGACAGTCTGACCCACAGCTGGGTTTGGGAAGCCCAGGGGTTGACGGAAGGAAGGAAGGAAGGAAGGAAGGAAGGAAGGAAGGAAGGAAGGAAGGAAGGAAGGAAGGAAGGAAGGAAGGAAGGAAAGAAGGAAGGAAGGAATGGAAAGAGAAAGAAAGAAAGAAAGAAAGAAAGAAAGAAAGAAAGAAAGAAAGAAAGAAAGAAAGAAAGAAAGAAAGAGAAAGAAAGAAAGAGAGAAAGAGAGAAAGAAATAAAGAGAAAGATAGAGAAAAAGAGAAAGAAAGAAAAGTTGAGATTCAGGGACCCCCTGGTCACACCTGATGCTTACTTACTAGGAACTGGGTGACCTTGGACAAATCACTTGGCCTCCCTGAGCCTTGGCTTCCTCCTCCGTAAAACAAGGGGAAACAGCCTAGCTGGTCTCTAAGCACCCCCTCATTTCTGATTTCAAGACAGGGCATTCATTCTCTATGACCCCAGGAAGTTGACCCTCTCAGGGTCATAGGACTGCCAAGGGAGGAAGGCAGGACTGCCTAGCTCCAGGTGCTAAGGCTTAGCAGGCACTCACCGCCCCAAACTGACTGGTGCTGGGGGTGTAGTGGAGTGGGAATGGAAAAGGGGATCTGTCCAAAGAGACCATCCCAGTCCGGGGACCCCTCTATCCCTGGTCCTACAAGGGAGGAACCCAAAGCACAAGCCCGCAGGCACACACCCAGGATCCTCACCGGCCACCTTGGCCTTTACCCCAGGCCGACCCCTTGAGACCCACCCCCCTCCCCATGTCCACCACCCACTGAGACAGAGGGGACCAAGTGGGCTTACTGCGGGTCCGAGGCTGGGAGGGAGGCGCTGCTACTGCTGCTGCTGGGGAGGAACCCTCGGAGGAAGGAAGGTCAGGCGGCGGCCACTGCCTGGACGAGGGACCACGACAAAGACCACTGCGCCCCTGGAGTGAGGAGCATCTGGGTGGCCAACAAGTAAAGCCAGGGAGAGAGGGGGCGGGGCCGCGGCCGGGATGGGACGGGGCGGGGCCGCGGCCGGCATGGGACGGGGCGGGGCCGAGCCCTGCTCCGACCCGGCATGGCGGGGCCGGGTGAGACGAGGAAGAGCGCCCCCTGGGGCAGCCCCAGGCTCAGCAATACCCCTAGGCTGTCTTCTGCTTCTCCCCCTTCCCCCCTTCCCCCCTTCCCCCCTCCCCCTCCCCCTCCCACGCCCCCCCATCCACGCCCCCACCCTTCCTTCCTTTTCACAGAGAAGAGCACTCAATGCTCCAGGGAGGGGGGAGAATGAAGGAAAAGGGGGCAAAGGCTTGGCGGGGGCCCCTCGGCTCCCCACAGGCAGCTCACCAGGTGGCGGGAGGCTCAGTCTGGTCCGGTCCCCAACGTCTGGGGGTAGGGAGGCTGCCTAACAGCTGCCCTCCAGAGAGGGGTGCCAGGCACCCTGAGGAGACTGTGCCCGAGTTCGGAAGACACAAATGGGGAATACACAAATGGGCTATAGCCAGGCCACCAATGGCACCCTGGGAGAACCCATTTGGGCCTAGGACTGCCCATCCTCCCATCCAAGCCCACCTCCTGCTCTGCCCACCTACCCACTCAGGACCTTGTCCCCTCCCCCACCTGCCCACTCAGGACCTTCTCCCCTCCCCGCACCTGCCCACCCAGGGCCTCCCCTCTCCCCACCACCTGCCCACCAAGGCCTACCAGCCCCAAGAAAGATAGTCTGGGACCCCTCTCCCTACCGACTATCCCCAGCCCTCTCCAGTGCCAAAATGAGGCAGCGGCGACGGGGGCAGGGTATTTATAGGCTAGGGCACCACCCTGCCCTACCAAGAGGGGGCGCTTTTTGCATATGCGGACAAGGGCCCAAACGCCACTCCCCGCCATGTGGCTGGGTGGGGGAGGGGGGTCCCTGCTAGACCTTCGGCCTTGCTTCGGGATGCCACGTGGCATGCCAAAGGCTGGCGTCCTAGTGAGCGGGGAAACTGGGGCCTGGTCATGCTGCTTAGCCTGACTTTGAGCAGGGGACATTTTCCTGACCTCATTTCCACACATGCCAGGGGGCTGAGGTCCCTGCACTGCCGACACCCCCAGACGGGAGCACAGAGAGTGGTCCTGGGCTGTAGCGGGGCCACCAGCGGCACCCCGGGAGAACCCATTTGGGCCTAGGACTGCCCATCCTCCCATCCAAGCCCACCTCCTGCTCTGCCCACCTACCCACTCGGGACCTTCTCCCCTCCCTCTACCTGCCCACCCAGGGCCTCCCCTCCCTCCCAGCTACCCACTCAGGACCTTCTCCCCTCCCCCCACCTACCCACTCAGGACCTTCTCCCCTCCCCCCACCTGCCCACTCAGGACATTCTCCCCTATCCCCGACCTGCCCACCAAGGCCTACCAGCCCCAAGAAAGATAGTCTGGGACCCCTCTCCCTACCGACTCTTCCCAGCCCTCTCCAATGCCGAAATGAGGCGGCGGAACCCGGGGCGGGATATTTATAGGCTAGGGCACCACCCTGCCCTACCAAGAGGGGGCGCTCTTTGCACATGCGGACAAGGGCCAAACGCCACTCCCTGCCACGTGCCTGGGTGGGGGAGGGGAGTCCCTGCTAGGCCTTCCGGCTTGCTCCGGGATGCCACGTGGCATGCCAAAGGCTGGCGTCCTAGTGAGCGGGAAACTGGAGCCTGGCCATGCTGCTTAGCCTGACTTTGAGCAGGGGACATTTTCCTGACCTCATTTCCACACATGCCAGGGGGCTGAGGTCCCTGCACTGCCGACACCCCCAGACGGGAGCACAGAGAGTGGTCCTGGGCTGTAGCGGGGCCACCAGCGGCACCCCGGGAGAACCCATTTGGGCCTAGGACTGCCCATCCTCCCATCCAAGCCCACCTCCTGCTCTGCCCACCTACCCACTCGGGACCTTCTCCCCTCCCTCCCAGCTACCCACTCAGGACCTTCTCCCCTCACCCCACCTACCCACTCAGGACCCTCTCCCCTCCCCCCACCTGCCCACTCAGGACCTTCTCCCCTCACCCCGACCTGTCCACCAAGGCCTACCAGCCCCAAGAAAGATAGTCTGGGACCCCTCTCCCTACCGACTCTTCCCAGCCCTCTCCAATGCCGAAATGAGGCGGCGGAACCCGGGGCGGGATATTTATAGGCTAGGGCACCACCCTGCCCTACCAAGAGGGGGCGCTCTTTGCACATGCGGACAAGGGCCCAAACGCCACTCCCTGCCACGTGCCTGGGTGGGGGAGGGGAGTCCCTGCTAGGCCTTCCGGCTTGCTCCGGGATGCCACGTGGCATGCCAAAGACTGGCGTCCTAGTGAGCGGGAAACTGGAGCCTGGCCATGCTGCTTAGCCTGACTTTGAACAGGGGACATTTTCCTGACCTCATTTCCACACATGCCAGGGGGCTGAGGTCCCTACACTGCCGACACCCCCAGACGGGAGCACAGAGTGGTCCTGGGCTGTAGCGGGGCCACCAGCGGCACCCCGGGAGAACCCATTTGGGCTGCCCATCCTCCCATCCAAGCCCACCTCCTGCTCTGCCCACCTACCCACTCGGGACCTTCTCCCCTCCCTCCACCTGCCCACCCAGGGCCTCCCCTCCCTCCCAGCTACCCACTCAGGACCTTCTCCCCTCCCCCCACCTACCCACTCAGGACCTTCTCCCCTCCCCCACCGACCCACTCAGGACCTTCTCCCCTCCCCCACCTGCCCACTCAGGACCTTCTCCCCTCACCCCACCTGCCCACCAAGGCCTACCAGCCCCAAGAAAGATAGTCTGGGACCCCTCTCCCTACCAACTCTCCCCGGCCCTCTCCAATGCCAAAATGAGGCGGCGGCAGAACCCGGGGCGGGGTATTTATAGGCTAGGGCACCACCCTGCCCTACCAAGAGGGGGCGCTCTTTGCACATGCGGACAAGGGCCAAACGCCACTCCCTGCCACGTGCCTGGGTGGGGGAGGGGGGGCCCTGCTAGGCCTTCGGGCTTGCTCCGGGATGCCACGTGGCATACCAAAGGCTGGCGTCCTAGTGAGAGGGAAACTGGGGCCTGGCCATGCTGCTTAGCCTGACTTTGAACAGGGGACATTTTCCTGACCTCATTTCCACACATGCCAGGAGACTGAGGTCCCTACACTGCCTACACCCCCAGATGGGAGCACAGAGTGGTCATGGGCTGGCAGGGACAGAAGAGGGGAGCTGGGGCAGCCAGCAAAGGCAGGAGGAGGAAAAGCCCAGAGGGCCACTTCTCTCTCCCCTCCCCCTCTGGAGGAAGTTTCAGGAAGTGCCAACAGAGGGAGGGAGGCCAGAAAACCTGAGGGTTTCTCAGGCAGCAGGCATTTATTAAGCACCTACTGTGTGCCAGGCACTCTGCTAAGGGTTAGGGAGAGAGAGAAAGGCACAATCCAGTCCCTGTCCTGGAGGACCTCACAGTTCGATGGGGAAGAAAACATACCCAGACATATGGGGGGATCAACAGCAGGAAGGCTCCCAACTGAGGGAGGCCTGGGAAAGGCTTCTTGTAGAAGGTGGGACATTAGCAGAGAAGGGAGGAAGCCGGGAAGGGGAAAGAAGGAGGCCCAGGGATGGGGAATGTGCCAGTGGAAATGCTGGAGATGGAGTGTCCTCTGCAAGGCAGCCAATGCTGCTGGATCCCAGAGGACCCTGGAGAGAGCAAGGCAGAAGAAGAAGGGAAAGCTAGGGAGGGGCCAGGTTAGGAACCTCCTCAAAAACCAAACCAAAGATTTTGTATTTGGTCCTGGGTTAATAGGCAGCCCCTGGAGTTTGGAGAATGAGGGAGGGGTGGCATGGTCAGACATGGGCTTAGGGAAGATTCATTGGACATCCAAGTGGAGTGTGTACCTTTGTGTATTTGTATAAAATGTGGATGGGAATAATTCTTGTAGTGCCTAACTTGATGACTTGTTGTGAAGTCCTTTGTAGACAGTAAAGTACTTTAGAAATATGATTTATTTTATCAATCCTTTTTTCATTCCCTAAAACTGTTAGAATGCAGAAGTTTCCTTTATAGCCCCTTCATAGTGGTAATGAAAAGATCTCCACTCTGAGCCTCAGTTTCCTCCTTTGTAACATAAAAGGATTAGACGAGATGACAGAGGCATTTTTTCCCACCTAGGATGAAACCAGTTGGAGAGGGGGCAGGGATGATGATGCAGGCAGAAGATTTGGGGAGGGGGGGTGGACCATGAAGCCTACACAAGGATAGTTTGACAAAGGGTGTACTTATACCAAGAAGGGGTGCAGGCTCCATCTTTCTGCTAACACAAGACCCCACTCTCTTGCCCTCTCCCAGGGCCTGCCTTCCTCCTCACACTTTTCAGAAGCCTAACACCGATGGACCACTAGGTTTGAGGCATGGGGAGAGAAGTCTTTGGTCTACAGTAGGGAACAAGGGTGTCCCCCACCATGTGGCATTGAGAATGCCTTTCTCTGCTTGGGACTAGTTTTGATCCTCTAACACCCCTTCCAGGTCTAAAATTCTATGCTTCTTTGTTGCATAAATAGACTTTATGGACTCAGAAGTTTGGGGAAGTCCACCTGGGGCCCAAGAAATTCTTTGACAACTATATTTCCATATAATTGGTTTCTTTTGTAATCCTGTGTAGTTCATTTCATGCATTTAAAACCATGATTCTGAAAAGGGGTCCATAACTTTTAGAACCCCTGCTCTAGACCTTTGGTGGAGTGGAAAACCCACTGGATTTGGAGGAAGAGGACCTGGGTTCTGGTCCCAGCTCTGCCACTTGCTACCTGTGTGTCTCTAGGTAAAATCCCTTCCCT
The DNA here is from genome assembly GCA_011680675.1 of Gymnobelideus leadbeateri. Classification (NCBI taxonomy): domain Eukaryota; kingdom Metazoa; phylum Chordata; class Mammalia; order Diprotodontia; family Petauridae; genus Gymnobelideus; species Gymnobelideus leadbeateri. Next base: position 115,305 of record WOXC01003535.1, on the reverse strand, counting down.
TCTCTGGGCCCCTTTTTCCTCATTTGTAAAATGAGGCAGCTGCCTTGGATGGCCTCTGAGGCCTCTTTCAGCTCTAAATCCCTGATTCTGAGTAACTTGATCTCCTGGGCAGGGGGAGAAAATGGACTGTTCAAATCGCTAGTGGATTAGGCCCAGCCTGCTGCTCCCTATACCACCCTATTTCCAAATAAAGTATTACCACACTTCAAACTCTATCCAATCTGGATACCAAATCACAGTCATTCGCCTTCCTTTTTCTTCAATTTTGCCAAAAGCATCCATCAATAAGCAATATAAATTTTCCTGTCCCTCCAAATTCAACTACTGGTAACATTGATCTGACTCAGAGCACTGTTTAAACAGGAGCTGAAGGGTGCAGCACCCTGGATTAAGAAAACCATGACCCAAAGCACAGCCACACCCTCCCAGACTGAAGCCCAGCTACCTCCCTGGTTTTTCTATGAACCTTTCTCCATGACCTTCTGTCCATACCCCATACCTCTGAAAGGGAAAATCACCTTTTCTAGTGTTGTGTGTGACCTGAGTTTAAAAGGCTTTGCCAGAATTGGTGGTTTTCCCTTTGGGATTTCTAACCCATTTGTTGAATATTTAGATTTAAAGAGCAGAGATATCTATATTCTTTTTATCCTGAGTGCTTAGTATATAGTAGGTGTTTAATAAATGCTTACTGGTGACTGAAATAAACTCTGTGTGTGTGTGTGTGTGTGTGTGTGTGTGTGTTCTTGAGACATGTGCTTCCAAGTGCTAAGTGTTCGGCAGTGGAAAAACTACCGGATTTGAACAGAGGCCCTGGGTTCAGATCCTGGCTCAGCTGCTTATTGGCTGTGTGACCTTGGGTGAGTCATTTTAAAACTCCCTGGGCCTCAGTTTTCCCATCTCTAAGATGAGGGAGGTGAACTAAATGGCCTCTGAGGTCTCTTCCAGCTCTAGGTCTAGAATCCTCCAGTTACTTTTCACCAATTGATATTTCAGTTTTGTTTAGTCCCTTCAACTTGAAAGTCACAGGAAACTATACTACAAGGAGGCCTGAGAGAGATGCAAGTGTGACAGAGCCGGGCAAAGTGCGCTGAGAACACTCAGGGCTTGATTTACACACATGCATACACAGGAGGACACACCTGTGCATGGACACACACACACACACACACACACACACACACACACACCTCCTTAGCAGTACTCAGGTGCTTGGTGAATTGAATTGAAATGTCAGTGATGGAGCAACTCCTTTTCTCTCACAACTAAACAAGTCAAAACTTGAAAATTGATCTTATTTTAGGATTTCCAAATGCAGAGAGAAAGACTCAGGGTAAACCTGATCAGCTCTAAGCTACCTAGGCAGGCAGTGTGGGGCCAGGGAAGGAAAGAGCTCTGAACGCTGAAAGAGTGCTAAATTTGGGAGTCTCTGGGCCTGGGCCTTGACCCCAGCTTTGCCACTTAGGCACAACTTTTGCCATAGACAGCTATGGGACCTTGAGTGGGTCACTTGCCCTCCTGGGGCCTCAGTTTCCTTTTCTGTAAATTGAGGCAATAGAACCAGACAAACTCTAAGGTTCCTCCCAGCTTCAGCTTTAGGATCAGTAGGTTGGCAGGTCTTTAGTGTCCTTTCCTTTGCTGCTTTATATGATTATGGGGGAGCCAGGGTAGAGTAGGAGGAAGCCTGAAGAGCACATGGTTCCAGGAAAGCCCTTAGTCCCAGCTCTTGTGTCCCTGCTTATGGGTCACCAGGGCCATGCTCCCATCCTAGGTCCTGAAGTCTACTTTCCCTAAGGTGAGTCCTAGGAAGTAGGTGAGGCTGCTGTGAAGGCTCTGCCCAGTGCTAGACAGCAGTTTATGCTTCATGTTCAAATATTAGAGGGAGTGAGGGAAAAAGATAGACACACCCTGAGGGAGCAGGTTGTAAGGAAAGTATTGTGTTTATTAGCAATACTCACAGATCAGGGGGTCATAGGGTTCCCGAACTTGGGCTCAAGCACTGACTGGCTTGGGTGCCCTTGCTTTAACTGGCTTATCTGGATCAATCGGTACCTAAGGTTTCTCTAAGGGAGATCAATAATGATTCAGGGGAGTGCAGTTGTTTGCCTGGGACCTTCCTGCCTGTGCAAGGTGACTTAGTATTGGCTGCGGGAAAGCCTCTGAGAGCTAGCTGGCCAGGGATCTTCACAGCAGCTCAGGAGAGAGAGAGAGGAGAAGCTGGAATCCATCACACAAGTGAATTCTTGAAAATTCAGCATAAAAAATCCAAGCTGCCCATCCCCAACAAAAGAGATTCTGGAGGAAAGTCGAGAGCATTGTAGGGGTGGAGTGTTCTCTAAATGCTTCCACGTGTCATGTGTTGCTTGAAGGGGAGTCCCAAAGAGATGTCAGATGATGATGGTATCCAGAGGAGGGAAGAAACCGAAGCTTTGGCTGGGGAACTAAGGTGGTGGTGGACAGACTGAATGTCAATTGAGACTGATGCATTGCAAGCCTGTATAGTTATTTGCAGATGTGGCACATCAGGCATGCCTTCAAGATAGACTAGCAGCCCATGAATTCCACATTATACACTGTTATGGAAACTTAGTCGCTAAGGGAAATAAGGCTTGAGCTATACAATAATACTCCTCTTAGGAACATACCATTTAACCTACTAGAGGTTTGGATGTCATTTACTTCCTAGGGCCAATGCAGTCCAGCACATATCTATTAATAATGTTAGCTTACATCTATGCCTTGGTCCACAGTCCCAAAGCACTTGTATACCCATTATCCTATGTGAGGTGTTATTACCACCCTTTTGGAAGAGGAGGAAGAAGATGATGATAAAAGCTGACATAACATAGTAGAGAGTCAGCCTTAAGGGTCAGGAAGACCTGGATGACAGCTGTGTTCAAGTATTTGAAAGGCCATCCCTTGGGAGAAAGCTTAGTCATTCTCTGCTTCAGAACCAGGAGCACCTTGGGAGTTGCAAAGAAACCAATTTCTCCTTGATGTCCAAACAAACTTCCTAACAGTGAGAGCTGTCCCAAAGTGGAACGGGCTGCTTCTGGAAGTTGTGGCTTCTCCTTTGAGAAAAGGCTAGAGGACCACTTATTAGGTATGTTGTAAGAGTGATGGGGTTTTTTTCCAGCTACTAGTTGTCCTAGGTGATTCTTGAGATCCTTTTCCACATCAGAAATGATATGATTCTGGATTCTGATTGGGGATTCAAGGCTTGCCTCTGACAGATACTTGCTATATGATCCTGGGCAAGTCACTTGATTTCTCAGTGCCCCAGGCAACTCTCCAAGACTAGAAGTTGCAGAGGAGGCAAGGAATTCAAGGGTGAAGGATGGTGTATCCAGGGGGAAAAGTTGGTCAGCCATAGAGTTCAGACTGTGAAGGGAGGAAATTGGGGTTAGAGCAGGGGTACTGGATTGCAAAAACAGAGAAGGGGATGGATAGAATGAAAATAACGATGAGGATGAAGATGTTTAGAAGGGATGAACTAGAGGGAAGGACAGGACCGAAGGACAGGATATTATGAGAGAGGTGAATTTCAACATTGAGGATCACGGAAACAGAACAGTTATATAAGTGATGGTGAGATCTAAGTTATAACCATCCTTGTAGGGGACCAATGCAGAGTGAGGGTATATATAGGCCAGGGTTATTAATGAACTGGGAGTCCAAGATGTTTGAGGAGACGATCAACATGCCGACTGAAATCCCTAAATATGAAGACAGGATGGAATGGTGCCTGTGAGCCAGATACTGAACTGAAAGGAGAGAGAATGACCTGGAGGCTAGCATATCACAGTGCAGAGGGCCATCAATTAGAGCTGGGCGGGGATAGAATGGAAGGGATTCACCCTCAAAGAAGAAGAGGTTGCTGAGTGACAGCATCAGGTCTACAAGTGATAGTGCTGAGCAAGTAATGTGCCCAGTCCTCTTCTCAGCCCAGGATGCCAGGGAGTATCAGGGCTGGAGCACCTGCTACTGGAGAGGGTGACCAGGGATGCCATCTTAAGTGAGATGGCTTTCTCTAGCACAAGCAGATTGGCAAAGTACAACACAATGAGGTACAGGATGAGTGGAACATTAAGGAACAATATTTCAGAGAGCATAATGAAAAGAGAGGATAGAGGAGGAGGAGGATAGAGACTGAAGACAGGTATAGCGGAGCTGGATGGGATGAAAGACAAGCGTGATAGACTCTGTCTTGGCAGAGGACAATGCTGAATCCTGGGGGTTGAGGAAGGAACATTTGTGAGTTTATTTCACCATAAGAGAAGAGGACTCTGGTTGATTGAGATCCCCACCTTCTATGGGGTCTTGTGGTATTTGAAGGCTGCCTCAGTTTGTTTTGTCTCCAAACCCCAGAGAATGGAAGGACCTTGCCTCTAACTAGTCATTGTTCTGACTGTCCAAAGAGATCTGACTGACAGATTTAAATCTAAAGTCATTCATTAAAATTATTCAAACAGGGGTGGCTAGGTGGGGCAGTGAAGAGAACATTGGCCCTGGAGTCAAGAAGACCTGAGTTCAAATCCGGCCTCAGAGACTTAACACAGAAACTAGCTGTATGACCTTGGGCAAGTCACTTAACCCCAATTGCCCTCCAAAAAAAAGACTTATTCAAACAACCTTACTAGAACTGCCATCACCAAATCATGAGGAACAGGAACATAGCACAGATCTCAGAGTCAGAAAAACTGTATGACATTAGACAAGTCACCTGGACCTCTTCAGGTAAATCGTTAGATGCTTTCATAGTTCCCTCCAACTAGAACTTTCTATGTATCTGCCAGCCTTCTTTTTTTGTTTCTTGTTTTTGTTTTTTTGGAGGGGAGAGGGAAGGGCAAGTAAAGTTAAGTGACTTGCCCAAGGTCACACGGCTAGTATGTCAATTGTCTGCGGCCGCATTTGAACTGAGGTCCTCCTGACTCCAGGGCCGGTGCTCTATTCACTGCACCACCTAGCCACCCCTAGCCTTCTTCAAGTAAGTTCCTTAAAGGCCATAACTGTGTTTGTTTTGTCTTTGTATCCCCAGAGCCTTGTAGGTGCCTAGAAAGCACTGAATAGAAATGCACAGATTTAGAGTTGGAAGGAACCTTAAGAGCCAGCTAGTTCAGTCTCCTCGTTCTCCAGAGGTGGTCAGGAAAGTTAAGAAATTTGATCACATGACAGGTCAAGCTGGGATTTAAACCCAAGTCCTAGGACTCTAGATCTAGCATTTTTCCACAGAACCACCTTGATTCATGTTGGGTGAATTCAACTGAACTGAGTTTTCTTAAAGCAGGGCTCACCAGGATAAAGGATATCATTGGCCCTTGCACTGAAACAAGTCCACTTTGGAAACCTCAGTTTAAAAGCAGACTTGTCAAATGAGCAAATAGAACTTAAACATCCAAAGGGCCCATTTTCCAGAGAGAGACTTTTTTTTAAACACAAAGAGCAAATTATATTTCTAGTAAAAACAGTTGTTTATTGAGTGTTCCATGGGTTTGGGCTAATAAATGTCAGCTTCTATGAAAAAAACTATTCATTTGCAGCTCTGTGTCATGTATCTTTAACAAATCTGGAAAGAAGGCAGCATGATGTGGAGGGAGGAATGCTGGACCTGGAATCAAGCAAACTGAATTCTATCTGCAAAGCCACTTTGGGTAGGTCTCTTCCCCACCCTGGGCCTCTATCAAATCAAATTTGCACTAGATGGCCTCTGATATTCCTCCCAGCTCCGAGAGACATTCCAGGATCTGTAACTATGAAAGATACGTTGGCAAGGGTGCCCAGGGTGGCCTCTAAGGGGCCATGTGCTAGTTCTGTGCCCAATACACACATGAATTCCCATGATTCCCAAGATTCATCCAATCTGATCCAATCCATCAAGTCCCTACTATGGGCAAGGCAGTGTGCCAGGCACTGAGAAAACAAAAACCAAACAGTCTGTGCCTTCGAGAAGCTTATAGTCGAGGAAGACAGGGTATATATAATATACAACTCAGAAACAGGTAAGTACAGACAGATTTACTTAAGGAAGAAGTGGCAAAGGGGATCCTCTGGCAGGATAGGGAAGGGTGCAGCTCCTGCTCCTCCCTGAATCTAACCCTTCCAAAATTTCAATATCAGTGGATATGACCCTGACATTGTTAAGGGAAGTAAAGAATGTGCACCACTAACCAAGAGCTCTCTGACCTTGAAAGGAAAATAACTGTTCCCATGGAGACATTCACCCCAAACAAACACACCAATTACTTCCTCGACTATTGGCAGACAGGTTGCTGGAAGCTGTAATGGAAGAAGTTTCACATTTGCTTTTCTCATAGGGTGGGGTTGGTTTGGGATTTCTTTCTCCCCATTCTTCCCTCCCCCCCAATAGTGGTAAAGCCATCAGTGGAGTCAATTGTTTCTACATGACTGGAATCTATGAGTGAATGCCTTTCTAGGGTTCATCACTGCCTATCCTATTTTATAAACATCTCAGCCAAGAAAAATGGAGCAACCACAGATTCTTTACAACTGTCCATTTTAAAATCTAAGAAATAATGATTGAGAACTTTTGTACCTAACTGGGTTCCTTTCAAAATACTGGAGGTACCTTCCCCAAAAAGCATAGAATCAGTGATTGGAAATTTTCTTTCCCATGTAGATCATTAGCAATCCCACCAGAGACCTATGTCCATTCAATCAGTGGGCCCTGGAGGAGGGCCAGGCAAGACTAACAACATGACTATGTTTCCTGGAATCTAGGGACATAAAATATATACTGGCCATTGCTTAGGTTTCTTAAAGAATTCTGTGAATTCATAGGGTCCCCCAAATGCCTTAGATCAAACAATGCTTCCCCTGCCCCAGCCCCAAGCCACAGGCGAGGATCCAACCAGGTGGATGAAGGCTAGTAATTAGGCATGTCAATGTTTGGCATGTTACTGCAAGCCCAAGTTGCTTTCCTTTTGCACTGGAAAATGGTGAGGTAAGATTGATAAAGCAAACAATCCCTTTGATGGCCCCAAACCATATTCTTATCTCTACTCTGATCATTCCCCCACCCAAAAAAATATTATACAAATCAAGGGCATCTGGTTTGAGAGTACAGAAATACCTGTAATGCAGATAGGGATTTTCACAGGTGAATAGTTAGAGTGAATGCAAAGTACATTTCTTGCTCTAAAGAACTTGGGCATTTCCAAGGTCCCATCCTCCTTCATTTTCAGATGATGAACTTTAGTCAAAGTGAATCATTGAAAACCACTTGCCATGCAACAGAAAAGGGCACTGGATCTGCCATCAGATTGCCTGGCTCAGCTCTGTACTCTATTATCTGTGTGACCTTGGGCAAGCCCCTTTATCTCTCTGGGACTCCATTTCCTTCTCAATAAAATGAAGAGAGTAGGGGAGGCTAGGTGGAGCAGTGAATAGAGCACCGACCCTGGAGTCAGGAGGACCTGAGTTCAAATTCAGCCTCAGACACTTAACACGAAAAAACTAGCCATGTGACCTTGGGCAAGTCACTTAATCCCAATTGCCCTCCAAAAAGCAAAAAAAAAAAAAAAAAACTATTAAAATGAAGAAAGTGGGCTAAATATTGGTGTCAAATGCAAATTGAAACTGGGTAGGGACCAGAGGTGGTAGTGGTGGGGTATGGAATTATTCCATACTTAAGGATCCCTGTGGGCCTTATATTGGCTTAGCATTGAAGTGCAATATTTCTATATGTTATTGTATTTTTATTTATTTTGTTAAATATTTCTCAATTACATTTTAATCTGCTTCAAGTGCACTTGAGAGTGCCGTGGGATCTAACTTCATTTTTCAGCTTGGTCAAGTCCCTTCATCTTGTTAAAATGAGGGGAGTTAGACTAGATGGCATCTAAAATGCCTTCTAGCTCTAAATTCGTGATGCTATGGTTAGAACATTTTCAGATTAGGTCTTTTATTTTAACGTTTGAATTTTGTATGGAGCCCCCAAAGGCTCTGGTGGAACTTGAGAAGATCGATGTCAGATGAGACTCGGTGCCAAGAAGGCATTGCTTCTCAGTTATATTGGGGCTTTCAGAGTATAACAAGATGCCCTATAAACATATTAACAATTCAAAAAGATATATTGGCAACCCACTACATGAAAACAGTTGGACTTAGGTCACTGGACTATTATCTAATTCATTTTTGAACATTAAAGATTTAAGTTTTAAGTTGTTGGCCTAGTGGTGCAGAATACTTTCAGAGCTCTCTCATAAAGCAGAGGCAGTGTGGCTTAATGTCTCCAGTGCTGGACCTTGAATCTGGAAGATCTGGGTTCACATCTCACCCCTGATACTTAGGAGCTGTGAGGCCATGGCTAACTCAGTTAACTTCTCTGAGTGAGCCTCAGTTTTCTTATCTATAAAAGGAGGTAATAATGCACATATTATCTACCTCACAGTAAAGTTAAAATGGAAAAATGTATGGAAATTCTTTGTAAACTTTAAATGCTTTATGGATGTCAATTACATAAATTGGATGTAAATTACATAAACCCATCTATCTGGGCAGATCCCTGGAGAGGCTGTAGACAAAAAGACTCACTGTCTCACCTTTGGGGTAGTAGTGAAACCCCAAGAAAATTAAGTTAGGCATCAGATTTCAACACCCTCAAATACATCATCACATATGAACCAGCTCAACTATTGAGACACACTATGCAAAGACTTGTATTCAACTATAAAAGAAGAAACTCATTACTTTACTTTTAATAGATTCAAAATTTTACATGACCTGGCAGTGGAATCCCAGGAATCTGCTCCCCTTCAGAGTCTGGTTTGATAAGATGGGGAAGGTTATGAAACAGAAGGTTGCATTGGTGTTTTGGGAACAGCACTGACTTGAGAATCAGAAGACCTGGGCTTCAGTGTCCATTCAGTCACTCATAACCTGTTTGACCTTAAGGGAGCCTCAGTTTTTCTATTTGTTAAAAAAGAAAAGATTGAACTAAAAAGATTTCTAAGGCCATTTCTAGCTCTAACATTTTTCTAGCTAATCTTCAGTCCAATATGTTGTGTAACAATTGCTGGATTTCCTCAGTTATTTAAAGTAACCCTCATTGAATGTTTTGTTATGTTAATGTGAAGTATTTTGTTTTGTTTTGTTTTTAATGAATAGTTGGGAAAATACTTAGAAATGAGAGGCACTTCAGTTCCAAACACACAGGACCACTGATAAGCCCATTGATATGCCCACAATGAGTACCAGGTCTCTATACATTGTTGCTGATAAGCAGGCATCACAAATGCAGCCCTATAATCTCTGTATTTATCTACACACTTCTGCATTCCTATAATATCATGAGAAAGTTGAACTCAAACAGTATACTCCTGTCCTTAGTATGGCTGCCTTCTGTGGTGGGAGAAGTGGGAGAGGTGAACCAGAACCATCCAAGGTGGTTCCTTAGAGACATCTATCAGGTGCATAGAACTGGTCCCAGCACCCCAGCTTAAAGGCCTGCCGATGCTCCCAGCAAATGCCCAATCATGGCAAGTACACCCTTCCTTTGGCCTGCTCTGCTATTGGTTTGGCCATCATTTGCTTCAGATCTGGACTTTAGTTCTGTCTCTGCCTCAGTTTCCAAAACTTAGGATCATCCATCTAGAGCCACAAGGGGCCTCAAAAACCATCCAGTTCAACCCCTCTTCATCGTACAGAGGAGGAAACCAGGGCCCAGGAAATTTAAGGAACTTGTCCAAGACAACACTTTGACTTCATGTTCAGAGCTCTTTCCACTGCTGCCAATTTACTCCACCATTATGGCTGACAGCTACTGACCCATTATCATTCATTCAGCAAGCATTTACTAAACATCTTTTATTTGCAGACACTGTGCTAGATGCTAGGGTTACAAAACTACAACAGGAGTTGAAGGTTTACAGCAGGGATTGGTACTGCTCCAGTTGTGCTATCATTTAACTAGGTCCAACAAATAATCCTGCTTTGGGGGGACACCGGACCATTCAATCCACAAACATTTCTAGGAGCCTGCTATGCTCCAGGTGTGAAGTATCATGGTGGAGTGAGAAACACAACCCCAGAGTCACAGACACTTTAAGCCTTGTCTCTGACACATGTTGACTGGATGACCCTGGGCAAATCTCTTAACTTCTCAGTGCTCAATTCTGCTAAGACTGTAGGTTGCAGAGCAAGTATTGATGTGAATGGATAGAAAGAGTTTCCTCACTGGATGCTCCCTATGCCAATGAAATCACAAGTCCTATCCAATGGAGCATGTACAGGTCTTATTTCCAGTCTACTTGCCCTGTGAAGAAGAGGAGCCTTCGAATAACTGCTGAACTGACATGCATATACAAGGCACTAACTGAATGATTTACACTCTTTCCTGCCTGGCTAGTTCAAAGAAGAAAGCCATACCAAAAGCCTCTGGGTGGGGAGAGAGACCTCAGGCTTTCATCTTTTCACTTAGGCCAACATGTAGCCCATGGTTCCATGGTTCCATGATGCCGTTCTCCTTTGCCTCTTTCTGGCTCTTAGGTGAAGGAGTATCAGACTAAGCTACAACCTGGTGAGCTTTGCAAGGTCCCAGGAGAGCAAGCCCCCAAAGGTCTGGAAGATAGAGGCTTGGTGGATAACCAAGCCCAGTAAGAAATGAAGTCTTAAGTGACATGCCTGACCCAGTACAGTAGGTGTTTAAAGGCAGCCAGTTGGTAGCAACAGCAGCTCCTCCACCATCTATGACATATTTGGAAGTGAACTTGGTATGGCTAATGCTTTGTAGCAAATGCTTTAAGTCTGAGATCACTATTCCCTTGGTACTAAAGTGGTATAGGGGAGAATGTGTTTCTGGGTATTGAAAATGTTTAACTTCTGTTCTTGCTATATCCTTTCAGTAAATATCCCTTTGTAAAATCTAATTAATGTTAATTGGCTAAATGACATGGGGGCACTAATTCCTAGAGCATATCAATGATATAAAGTAGCTGCTAACTGATAATTGATATTAGACAGAACACACTGAAATAGTGGCTTGAGTGAATAGCAAGAGAAACCCCCCTCGCACCAGTCTTCAACATACTCCTAGAACCCCTATTATTCTGGGAGATATACATACATACATATATACATAAATGTATATATATATATATATATACATATATATATATGTGTGTGTGTGTGTGTATATATAATGTGTGTTTCTGTATGTATAGCTGTCTCTGTACTAGAATGAACTATCAAGGATCTAGTTGACCTTGCTGCCCAGACTCAGTAAGGTGAATCCCTCATTAGCTGATTACCCCATGCCTCTAAGTCCTAAACTTTCTATGCATGGGGTGTGTTGACAAAAAAGATTTAGGTGGAAGAAACAAATTTGACATGCTCTCTCAGGACCTTTCAGAGGAGAAAGGCACAATACAGACAGGAATAGAGCCATCCCAATGGCTAGGTCTGCTCCAGATCTGACTTGATCAAAAACCCTGTCTGTACTGAGACCATACCCAGATTTTGGTCTTGGCCTCAAGCCATTGCTCTTTCAGATAGTAGTGGTAGAATTTGGAGAGTTAGGGGCTGGAGGAGAGGTATTAGTTTCACAATCCAAGAATCAACATTATCGAAATATTCCCTCCAGCTTAAATTGGAGTGTCCCATAGCTATTTCTGGGGTCCTAATAGGACATAAGTGTCTACATATAGTACTGAAAATGGACCATTGGAGGAGTTCATGCATTAATTAAGCACTATTCAAGGCCCTGTGCTGGAAGCTGAGGGGCCATACATAGTGCACGTCCTCATGGAGTTCCCAGTTGAGCATCACACAAGACCAGAACACCCAAAGGAAAGCTCTGTTGAATAATCACATTCATGGGCAACATAAACCATGTGATATGGCATACAATAACATGAGATTAATGTGGGAGATTTGGCTTTGTCCTTCAGCCATTTCCCTTCCATCTCCCCCACCCTATCACTTATCTCTCCCTGTCTGCTGACTGTTTCACTACTGCCTACAAATATGTCTACGTCTCCTCCATCCTTAAAAATCTCTCACTTGATCCATCTGTCCCTGGTAGCTATCATCCCATATCTCTTCTCCTATTGAGACTAAATATCTTGAGAAGATTGTCTACAATGGGTGCCTCCTCTTCCTTTCCCATCACTCTCTTTTTAATTCTCTGGAATCTGGCTTTTGACCTCATCATTCAACCAAGACTACTCTCTCCAAAGTTACCAATGAGCTCTTAATTGTCAAATTCACTAGACTTTTTTTTCCACCTTGTCCTTTTTTACCTCTTTACACCCTTTGACACAGTCGATTACCATCTTCTCCTGTTTTGTGACACTGCTCTATCCAGGTTCTCTTACCTCTCTTGACCATTCTTTCTCCTTCTCCTTTGCTGGATCTGCACACAATTGTGGATATCTTGCAGGGTTCTGTCCTGGGCCTTCTTCTCTTCTCCTTCTATAATACTTCACTGGGTAACTTCATCAGCTCCCATGGTTTTAATTACCATCTCTATGCTGGTGATCTCAAATCTACCTATCCTGCTGCAGCCTCTCTGCTGGCCTCCAATCTCTCATCTCCAACTGCCTTTCTGACGTCTCCAACAGATGTCCAACAGACATCTTAAACTCAGTATATCCAAACTGACCTCATTATCTTTTCCCCTAAATCCTACCCTTTCCAAACTTCCTATTACTATGGAGAGCACAGCCATCTTCCCCAGCAGCCATGCTTGCCACTCAGGTGTCATCTTCAATTCCTCACTCATGGCCAATCTGTTGCCAAGTCCTGCCTATTTTACGTTTTTAACGTCTCTCATAGACACCTCCTTCTCTCCTCTGACACTGTCTCTACCCTGCTGCAGGCCTTCATCACTTCATACCTGGAGTCATAAAAAAGCCTTTCCTGATACCTCTCAATGCTAGTGCATTTTCCTTTGTTGATTGTCTCTAACTGATCCTGTCTATGTCTTGTTTGTCCCTAGTAATTGTCTGCCCGTTAGACTGTGAGCTCCATGAGAGCAGGGACGGTCTTTTGTCTTTGTATCCCTAGCACTTAGCACAGTGCTTAGCACATAGTAAGAGCTTAATAAGTGTTTATTGACTGACTAACAAAGAATGCAGCAGGCTTAGTCAGAGGACTACTCAGTGCTAATTGTAGAAAATGTCATGGAAATTTACTTTCAGCTTCTAGCTCCTTGGAATTGGACTCCCCTCCTTTGTGCCTACCCTGTACAGCTTGCTGCAGTTGTATATTATGTCTGGGAATTTAAATGGTGCCAAGAATTCAAATCCTGTTTGGACAGTCCATTTGGATTGCTAAACACAAATGAAGTGTGAGCAATAAACAACTATATTCCAAGAATAGACATTGAGAAACAAAATATTTGCTGGGTGAATTGGGGAGGGGGGCAGTGGAGAGGAGTGTAGAGAAACAGGAAAAAGATGTTTTTAGCTTTTAAAAAGTAAGTAGAACATTCCATCCCTAGCCAGAGGTCAATTTCCTAGAACATCACTATCTTTGGATCTATAAGTGGTAAGATTTCATATTTAAATGTGAGATCTTAGAGATCATTTAAATCAATCACTTCATTTCTCCGAGGAGGAAACTAAGGCCCAGAGAGGTACGGTGACTTGCGCAAGGCCACACAGCTAAGAATCAGGACACAACTAGAGTCTGAACCCAAGTCTTCATTTTCCAAATCCAGTACTCATTCTGCTATATTACTCCTTCACTGGTGCAGAATGGGGTACCATTATGTGTTAGTAGACCAGCTTGATGAGTTGCCCTGACTACATAGTTCTCTTCCCTGTAATATGATGAATGATGATCTTCTCCCAGCCAAGCTAGGCTCACTGACATATACTGCCCACCACTGGGCCTGCACTCAAAGTCTTTCCAGCTAGGCAGAAGCTATCTAAGCTTGTGTCTTGCTGGCATGGCCTTTGCAAAGTCAGGATCCATGAATTCAGGATCCCTCTCCATTGAAGGGCACTAGAGTAAGACTTCAGAGGAGAATACCATTATATATGTATCCAAAATGTTTATTACATATGATGATGCTTTTGGAATGACAATTGGTAAGTTAAATTTCCTCTATTTTGCTCCTCCTGCAATACCTTTTATTTTATTTTTTTTTTAAGCAATTGGGGTTAAGTAACTTGCTCAAGGTTACACGGCTAGTCATTATTTGTGTGTGGGTGCTCATTTTCTGAGGCCGGATTCGATCTCGGGTCATCCCAACTCCGAGGCCGGCGCTCTTACTCACTGCGCCACCTAGCCGCCCCAATACCTTTTATTTTTGAGATACTCCATACTAACATTTCCCAGCGTTTATAGTGTCAAAGTATGCTGTGGTCAAAATCTATTTTGAAGCTCCTTTTGTTTCATTTCTAGTGATGCCTAGAAACTGGGGAACCACTTGGGATTCCTGTGCTTTTCCAACATTAGCCTTAGTGCAAGTGCTATTTTCCCCCAATTGGCCATATTCTTTGGAGTTTCCAAAGGTCAGAGAAACAAGGGGTCAGCAGATGGAGGAATGATCCTGCCAATCTAAAAGTAATAAACAGATCAGCTCTAGACTGGATCCCATTTCCTGCTAAAAATGGCATCTGAGAATTACCCATGAGAAGAGATCATTCTCTGCTTCTTTGCTGAAAGAGTCCCCACTTTCCCCATATTTATCATCCCTTCTGTGAATCCATGAGAAGTAAGCTCCTTTTGTTTCTGAAAAACCTGAGAAGACTTGTATGACTTGATACAGAGTGAAGGGAGCAAAACCAGAACAATTGACAGAATAACAACAAAATCACGAAAATAACTCAGAAAGACTAAAGAGCTCTGATCAAAGCAATGACCACTCACAACTTCAGAGAAGTCCATCTCCTGCCAGAGAAGTGATGGACTCCAGGGAGAATTAGATATTTTTTGATTTAGTAAATATGTGGATTTGTTTTGCTTAATTGTCCTTATTTGTTATAAGGTTTGTATTTTTCTTTTTTTTTTTTAAATTTGGAGGGTAGGGTGGTGGGGAGAGGAAACTAAGGTAGAATCAATCCTTACTTTAGTCCTTTCATAGTAAGATTGCCTCAACTGTAAAGAGAATGAGAGAATTGAATAGAACAGCCAGAAGCAACGTCTATAGCCTTATGGAGCTAATTGATTACCCAAGAAGGGAAGAAAGAACCCTCTTTGGTCTCACATAGTACAGGAGAATAAGGGGTCCATTGGCAGGGTAAGTTACAATTAAGAATAAATGTCACCCCAAGGAACCCATCCTAATGGAGTAATTGGGCAGTTACAATTATAAGCAAAAAGAAAACAATTTTTATTTTTAAAAAATATTTAATTTTTCCCAATTACATGTTAAAATCTTAACATTCTTTTTTTTTAATTTTGAGTTCCATATTATCTCCCACCCTCCCCTCCTCATTGAGAAGGCAAGCAATTTGATATAGTTTATACATATGCAGTCATGCAAAACAAATGTTCATGTTAGTCATGTTGTGAAGGAAAACACAGACCAAAAAAAACCCAAGAAAAAGAAAGTAAAAGAAAGTACACTTCGATCTGCATTCAGACTCCTTCAGTTCTTTCTCTGGAGGATGGCATTTTTCATCATAAATCATTTGGAATTGTCTTGGATCATTATATTGCAGAGAAGAGCTGTTGTTCACAGTTGATCATCACCCAATATTACTGTTACTGTGTATACTGTTCTGGTTCTGCTCATTTCACTTTGCATCAATTTATATAAGTCTTTCCAGGTTTTTCTGAAAGCATTCTGCTTATCAGCAAATTGGGTATCTTTTAAAGATTCATCAAACTGTTTTTGTTCAATTGTATCTGACTCTTTGTGACCCCGTGGACTCCAGCAAGCCAGGCCCTTCTATGCTCCACTATCTCCTGCAGTCTGTCCAAGCTCAGGTTCATTGCTTCCATGACTTTATCCATCTCATCCTCTGCCCCCTTCTCTTTTTGTCTTCAATGTTTCCCAACATCAGGGTCTTTTCGAATGAGTCTTGTCTTCTCATTATGTGACCAAAGTATTTAAGCTTCAGCTTCAGTATTTGTCCTTCCAATAAATAGTATGAATGATCTGCTCTCTTTGCTTTTCTAGGGACTCTCAAAAATCTTCCCCTGCACCACAATTCTGCAGTGTTCAACACTCACAGCCATACATTGCTACTGGAAAAACCATAGCTCATCATAGCTCATCAAGCTAACTAATCTCTAAGATCCCTCTAGTTATCAATCCTATCACTTATTGCAAACCCTCAAAGGCTAACGACCAAATCTGGCATTTAGGATGAATAAAATGCAAGGTGTCCTCAAATCAGCTTTTCAAGACAAATTCATTTGGGGATGGGGTGAGTTGGAGGTGGGGAGACCTAGGGAGAGACTTTGGACCTTAGGATATAAGGTCTCATGAGGGAGAGACCTTGGAATAATGGTGATGGAGAAAGGTAAAACCCTTACCACCAAGAGGCTATCAAAAGGGAAGCTGTTCCAAGAGAAAAACTGGGAGGGGCCCAGGGTGTCAGCCCAAGCTGTAGTTCTGCTCTTGGGGTCTTTGTGAAGAGAAGTACAAATATGGCTAGATATCAATGAATTGACAAGCATTTATTAAGTACTCACTCTGTGCTAGGTGCCATGTTAGGTCTGGGGATACAAAGGCAGAAATGAAACATTTTTAAGGATACTCAAAGAGCTTATATTCTAATGAATAGATAGGTAGATAGAAATAGATATAGGTAGGTAGATGGATAGATGGATAGATAGATAGATAGATAGATAGATAGATAGACCGATGGACAGATAGAGGTAAGTAGGTGGCACTCATAAAAGTGAGGAACCTGGCTCCCTTCCATCCTCTCCCTCAGTAGATAGATGAAGAGATCTCTGTATACGAGAAACAGAAAGCAAGCATGCCATGAAGGTCTGAGGCTACTTTTTTAACGGAAGCAATACCCCCAGAGAAGTAAAGACATTTACCCTAGGCCACACAGGTAGATAGGTAGCAGCAACAGTGAGGACCAGACCCCTGATTTCCCTATCCAGAAGACAGATTTTTCAAGCTCATCTGACCCATTTAAAAACAGCTCTCATTCACTGTAATGTGACTTCATGGATGGCCTTTGTTACACTGGCCAACCCATATCTATTATCTGAGGGTCTTACCATAAGGGATATTTAGTTTGTGCAATCTGCCTTTCCATGGGAGGCATGCTATCTAAATTAAATCACACTTTCATTTATTCCAAGAGAACAGAGTGGGCAATAGCTAAATGCTTGCAATTAATAACCAACCCTAAAGGGAAGTAATTAAATATACTGTGTAGTCAACGAGTATTTCTCATAGCAGACAAGTACATTTAGATTTAGAGTTTCTATTGCATTCCTCATATTGTTTTTTTAATTATTTCTTCTTTTTTCTCATCTTTTAATTCCCACTTAATTTCCTTACCTGATTTTTGTACTTTCTCCAAGCTCTTTAACTTAGCCCTGTGATTTCCTTAGCATTGCCATGTATTCTTTGATTTCTTTGTGTGTCATTTGTCTATCTGAAAATATCTTTGAGGTTATCTTGGTAGCAGAGAATCTTAGAGGGGACCTTACAGCTGACCTAGCCCAATACTTTCATTTCCCAGAAGAAGAAGCTGAGGCCCAGAGAGGGGAAGGGACTTGTCCAAAGTCTTATAGATGATGGAGCTCGAATTTTAACCTAGGTGTCTTGATTTCCAATTCGTTTTGCTTTCCATTCCCTCCCCAGATTACAAAAGGCTTTTTTCTGGTATTTTAGCTGATCCCAGAATGCTAGAATTTTTAAAATGTGTCAGTACTCTCTGCTTTGCTCATTTTTGCCCAATGTCTAGACTATGCTATGCAGTTGGATGGAAACCTGGAAATTGGTCCTTCGGTCCATCTGTCTTGGTCACACACTGCAGATGGATGATGAGCTGAGCCCAGAATTGAAGAGAAGAAGGAGAGTGAACTGGGTTGCCTTTGGGTTTCCAGTTTCTCGAATGTGAATGTGTTTTTTAAAACTGTTTCTTTTCTCAAGCTTTGCTCTTTTGTGGGATATGTGAGGGGTCTGGCTTCCTTCCACTCTTTCCCTCAGATATCTTGGATTGGTCCTTTTAAATTGGAAATCGAATGCAGAGAGAGGGCCCATTCCAAACCCTTTTAGGCTCAACAGACATTCATATGTGGTTATGGCTTGAATTGGTTTTTTGCATCTAATGCTACATGAATCTGTCTAATAACATTGGTCTGGAGCTTTATTGCTTAGTGTGTCTGAGGATATGAATTCCAGACATCATGAGACTTCAGAGCTTCCAAGAACTAGACTCCTTTGCTAGTCTGTTTTTCTATTTGAGAAAAATATAAGACAAGGTTTTGACTTTTGACTCTGGTAGAAGAGGCAACCTATGACCCAGGTACCACTAAGAGGCAGGCACTTAAAGCAATCACTTTAAAAAAAGATAAGGGGGTGACTATGTGGCACAGTGAATAGAGCACCGGCCCTTGACTCAGGAAGACCTGAGTTCAAATCTGGCCTCAGAAACTTAACACACACACACACACACACACACACATACACACAAACTAGCCATGTGACCTTGGGCAAGTCACAACCCCAATTGCCCTACCTTCCCCTCTCAAAAAAAAAAAAAGCATTATTGATGACTTGTGTACAATCAGAAATGACTATATTATAGAAACCATCACTGGCTTTTCTATTACTCAAAATTTAGTTTTCTTTTAGTAATTTTTTCATTTCAGTAGTATTTGGCCTTTATATGGTGTTTTAAAGTTTGTAAAGCACTTTATTTTCATTACTCTGTTTGTGCCACATAACAACCCCATGAATGCAGTATTATCTCTATTTTATAGATGGACAAACTGAAGTTCAGAGAAGTCAATTATTATCAAATGACATTAGGAAATAAGTGAAATGAGACTTCTTCAAAGTCTAAAGGTTTGGGGCAGCTAGGTGGCACAGTGAGTAGAGCGCCGGCCCTGGAGTCAGAAGGACCTGAGTTCGGATCCAGCCTCCGACACTTAATGCACACGCAAACAAAAACCTAGCCGTGTGACCTTGGGCAAGTTACTTAACCCCAATTGCCCTCCAAAAAAAAACCAAAACAAAGTCTAAAGGTTTTATGGGCCATGGAATTGGTGTGGAGAAGCAGTATAAAAAGCCACTTGGAACCAACAAATCCATCCCTAGCACACAAGAACAGCCAACCACACAGCTGCTTTCGCTAGGGTGAGCAGGGTTGATTTACCCAGAGTACAAGAGACAACTTAACTGATGCTTCTCTCATTGACCACTTCTCCCTGAGGCATCTTGGTGTGCCAGGTGGAAGTGATGGCTATGTGGGTACTGTGCCTTTGGCTCATGGGAAATTCTCTGGGGGACTCTTTTTGCCCTTTTATTGTAGCCTGGAGAGTCTCCTCCTGATTCTCCATCTGGGTGAGTTTTGGACATTTCCCTGGATTCCCATGCCACTGGGTCTGGGCAGTACGGCAGACTGTCCTGTCTTAATGTGTACCTGAGAACGAGTCCCTCTGACAAATGTCATTTGTCTGTGTTCTACTGTGGGCAAAGGCAGGGAGGAGGGTACGTGTGGATCAGCAGAAGCTGGTCGAGTCACAGCAAGCAAAATGAGGTGGTGGTGATGCCTGACTGCAATCTGTTAGTGTATTTCTGAGCTGCCCCTGTTTCTATTCTTGAGAAGGCACACTAGGGAATTTAGTAGCAAAAGGGAGGGAGAGAGCAGGGGTTGAGGGTCACATTCAGCTGACAGTTTGGAATTAGGTGGCAAGCAAAGAACTGAATGCAGTCGAATTCCAAGCAGATGATAACATCTGAAAGAAAGTGGTCTCCAGTGGCCATACTCCCAATGGTGAAAAAATAAGGGAAGTGAAAGTGAACTAAGGAATCAAATAATGTGACTTAGTGGGAAGATCACAGGGTTTCACGGGAGTCAAAGGAGAGAGTAAGAAAGTTGGGTTTGGAGTTAAAGGGCCTGGTTTCAAATCTTCTTACTTTCTGGTTGACCTTGAATGAATTGCTTCACTTCTCTGGGCCTCAATTTCCCTACCAAACAAAGGAAGGGGCTCAAGACCCCTGGAAGATCTCTTCTAGTTCTAATGAGTCCTACTTCTGCCACATGGTTATGGGACCTGGAGGAAGGCCGCTGCCCTCTCTGAGCCTCAATTTCTTCCTCCTCCATAAAAATGATCAGGGGAGGGCGAGGACTTGATAAACTCTTAAGTCTCTTCTGGCTCTAACATTTTAGAATTATCTTACTACCTGAAAACTGCCCAAGAGATATCAGGAGGACCTAGTTGATTGGGAAACACCCTTCTAAACTTTGTTAATATGAAATTGTATCCCCAGCACTGACACAGTTACTAACACTGTGTGTAAGTCATCAGTCAGTCAGTCAACATGTATTTGTTAACCACTGACTATGTTCCATTGAGTGCTGGGGATACAAAGAAAGGCAAAATCACAGTTCTTGCCCTCAAGGAATGAATACATGTTCTAATGGGGGAAAGCATGTAAGGTAGTATGTACATACAAGACACATACAGAGTAGATGGAAGCAAACTCAGAGGGAAGGCATTACAAGGAAAGATAGGGCAGGCTGGGAAAGGCCTCCTGAACAAAGTAGAATTTGAGCTGTCTTAAGATGTGCTTAATATTTATTGACTGACCAACTGACATTTCCTCCCATAGGCATGCCTATAATAAACTGCCAAGAAGCCAGGGGGCTTGGTACATAGAGAGGTGACCCTGGAAACAGGAAGTCTTACCTCTTAACACACATTGGCAAGTTATGCTTCAGGCTACTTTTTGAGGCTATCAGATAGAGAACAGGTGTCTATGTCTATTGGTAAAGGAGTTTCCCTCATGGGGACTTAGCAATATCTCTGAGAATCACCACTGATTCAGAAGACATTTCAGTCTGTGGCTTCTTCCATATTCCAGCCCCCTATAGAGTGCCCTCATTCCCCTTGCCCAGCCCAACTCTAAAGCCATCTTTAGTCAAATGTCGACTTTGCTTTTCTAATGTTTTATTCCTGCTTCTTGGAGTTTTTTTCTATTAGTCATTTCCAAATATATGAAATGAATAGCCAGGCTTCTTACAACAAAGAGAAAAACCATTCGGCAAAACCAACTGACACAGGGCTTCCAATATTCCACACTTAGAAACACTCTATAAAGTCCCATAACCTCAGCCACACGTTTTCCCTGATTGTTGTTCGTTTTTACCAGTGGAATCACATACATCTTGGTTGTCAGCATCACCTCAAATAGAAGGTGGCAGCAGCTGCTGATGGAGGCTAATCACTGCTCTCCCTGATTGGCTAAGTCAAAGGGAAACTGACATTATACCCCTGGAAAGTGAGGAGAAAAGAGAAGATACCAGTTATCCTGGGAAGCCTCTCCCTTCTCCTGGAAGGACTAGTCCAGAGGTGGGGACCTTCAGCCTCGAGGCCACATGGGGCCCTCTAGGTCCTCAGGTGCAGCCCTTTGACTAAATCCAAACTTCCCAGAACAAATCCCCCTTAATAAAAGGTAAAGGATTTGTTCTATAAAACTTGGATTCAGTCAAAAGGCCACACCTGAGGACCTAGCAAGTCCCTTGTAGCCTCCAGGCCACAGGTTCCCTACCCCTGGTCTAGTCACTCCCTCCCCCTGCCTCCAAACTAGCCCTTTTGGCCAGATAAATCAGAGGCCTTCTCTAAGGGGGAAGCCTGGAGAAGGGGGACATCATGAAGCTGGTGGGAGCTATATTTAGGCTAGGTATCCATTTGTTGGGGATCCTCCAGCAGGGATTCTTGGACAAGTACATATTGGGCTAACTTACCACTGAATTTTCTTACAATCTTATGATTCTGTGATCATTTTATGAGGTAGCAGTGTAATATTGAGGAAAGCACAATGAATTAAGATTCAAACAAACTTAGGTTTGATTCTAGCCCTGTGACTTGTGACTTGTGTAACACTGGCCAACTCCCTTCCTCACTCTGGACCTTTGTTTTCTCCTCTGTCAAATGAGATGGGTTAGACTAAATCAGTGTCAACCCTGTCTATGATCCTGAAATGCAGGGAGTAAACGTTTGACCTTGGCTGACCAAGGAACTGGCCAGACTATTATGTAGCTTAAAGTCAATATAATGCCAGAATTCTATTGGTATTAGATGTACCTACACACACACACAATGAATACCCCCCCTCTTATAACAACAAAAACCATTATTTAAAACCAAATGAGGTACGTTATTCAACTTAGAACTCTGGAATTGGAATGTTGAATAATGTACCTCATTTGGTTTTAAATAATGGTTTTTGTTGTTATAATCTAGTAATACACAGCTGACTTAGTTTCCTTGTGGTATCTAGTCTCTTTAATTGCGGCCCATGTATATACCTCACGCAACAAATACAATTTGTTTTTTAGCTTCTGCTCCAATGTTATCCTCTTGTCTTTTCTTGATGACTTGTCATTAAAAAACATACATAGCGGGTGGCTAGGCGGCGCAGTGAGTAGAGTGTTGGCCCTGGAGTCAGAAGGACCTGAGTTCGGATCTGGCCTCAGACACTTAACCCACACAAACAAAAACCTAGCCGTGTGACCTTGGGCAAGTTACTTAACCCCAATTGCCCTCCAAAAAAAAAAACCATACATAGGTGGTTTCATTTCCCTGTCCCCTTATTTCTCTACCCCTCCCTATGTGGTATGTGGTTTCATAGCAATTAAAGAAAAAACAATTCTGCATTTTTTTTTTGTCGGGGAAGCACCTTTGGGAAAGAGGGAGGAAGGCAGGTGGCCAGACAATCTGAGTCTGGGAATGGTCAGATTAATGGGAACCCCACCAGTGCCTTCTGCAGGATCCCCAAGCAGCCCTTATTCTGGGAGATCTTGGATTAGGAGAATGGGGCTGGGAGATGGAGAGAACTCAGGGTATTAGGAAACTGCCCTCCTCAGAACCTTTTGCTTTTTTGCTTGGGTAGAGGGAAGAACCAGGAGCAATTGGTGGAAGTTAAAAAGGGCAGATTTAGGTTTGCTGTCAGGAAAAGCTTCTCAACAATTCAAGCTGCCCCAAAGTGGAATGGGCAGCCCCAGAAGGGAGTGGCCTCCCTCTCTCTGGAAGCCTTCTGCCAGAGGCTGTCAGGTTATTGGAATGAGGATTCTTTTCTAGCCCTGGGTTGGAAAGCTTAGCCACAAAGATCCCTCCCAACTTGGGAATTCTGTTATTCCATGTGGGGGCCAAGGAGAAGAAGCAGAAGAAGCATTATGTGATGGGAGAAGGTGGGGAAGTTCTAACTGTTCCATGAAGATAGAGTCAGGCCTACAGGTCTTGCCCTCCTCTCTTCCCCTTCTCTTGTTTACTAGAATCCCCCATACATCACATGGGACAACATGGGTTCTGCATCTAGCCACTTTAATTCAATCCAAGGAGGAAAGTTGTTGGTATTGGGTTGGGGTTGAAATGGACACTCAGACAGAATCTCCAGGCCAAGACCATCAATAATTGAATTCAGGAAGCATTTATTAGCTGGCTAGCGGCAGTCCTAGGAAAAGTCCCAGGAGCTGCACTGAACCCCAGTAGACACACAGTTTAAATAGTCCAAAAGCTACCATCGTATCAGGGGCAGGTTGGTCGGGCAGGATATGGGGCGGGGGCACTCTTAGATAACGCAGGTTGTTCAATGACCAAAGGGAGGATTCTTGGGTTTGGTCTGATGAGATAAGGGTGGGCTGGGGCACACTGAGTTAAAGATGTTCGATAATCTAGAGGAATGGAGGATTCTTGGGTTTGCAAGAATTCAGGATACAAAGATGGGCCCCTCCTAGGCCAGTGAAATGTCAAGGCATACTACTTCACTCCCCCCTGTTTTAGGTCAGACTAAGGATTTTTCCGATTCTAGGGTTTTGTAGGACATGTGGATTGCAAAAAGTTTGGTGGCCTCAAGTCTGGATTGGATAAAAGAGAGCAGGCGGTTAATCAGACAGGGGCCGATGGTCAGGGTTAGCACGACAAGAAGTAGAGGGCCAGCAAGGGCCGAAAGAAGGGTTGTTAACCAGGGGGACCAGTCATCCAGGGACTGGCATCAAGAGGAGGTGGATCTGCAGGCTTGATCCTGCACGTCCAAGCGCTTAGGGACTGGGTGGTGGCCAGAAAAAGGGAGGGAATCCCTTCCTTGCAGTTTAAAGCAGCCAGCACAAAAGCAAGGCTAGGCCCATGGCTGCAGCAATAATAATTGTATCTGGTTCAGCCTGGGTCGGACCTGATGGACTAGCATTGCAGAGTTCCCCGCTGCAGCAATAGGAAATGAAGTTATAAGTGACTCCCATATAATCCACACTTCGCTCCTTTTCGCAGCTGCTTGTCTCCACACAGCCCTTGCTGATGATGTGAGAGTTGCCTCTGGCTACACCTAGGCCCTTGTAGCAGTCTTCTTCCTTGCCACAGGACGTTAGGATGCTCACACACTTTCTGGCATTCGTCAGGTCACAGTAGTAGCAAGGCTTAGCAGCTACCAATGGCAGAGTCAGGATGGTGCCAAGAAGAAGGTTCAGACAAAGGAATTGTCTGTAGCCCATAATCAGGCCATAAGGTGGGCTTGGGGAAAACCCTGGTAGCCCACTGGGGCTCTCTCTCTGCCAAGACCAAGAGTCTAGTCCCCCGCCTGAAGGCAATGACTGTTTACTTGTCAGTGCTCAAGTCTCCGCCCTCAAACTTCTGTCTTTCCCTTCTCTCGTTCTAGACTGCTGACCCCTAGGCTCTGAAGATCTCTGAGAATCTTGGCTCTTAAATCTTTTCTTTTTCAGGGGTTTTTCCCTCTCTGTCAATGAGAGGGAAATCGAGTGGGAGGAGGATGGCAGCCTCCCCTTTCCTAGTGGCCCCAGACCAGTGCTTTCCCTCTAACCTTTACACTCCTTCCTGTGTCCTCAGAAAGGAAGACTTCCAGATCTGAATGTTCTAATGACTTAGAATATGGGTGACCTCACAAAGCCTCCCCACCCCCATGCATCAGAAGTTATTTTGTGGGGTCACTCGTTCCTGCCCTTCCTCCTACCTATAGCCTAGAAAAAATGGTTTGGTTATTCTCCAATCCACCAAGGCCTATACAACTGCAGAATCATCCAATATAGAATTTCATAGTTGGGAAGGACTCTCCATGGCCACCTACTCTGGCCCAGAGCTGACCAAGAATCCCCTCTGAAATATTCTCAATACTGAAGTAGAGAGAGTTGGTTACCTCCCAAGGCAGCCCTTTCCACTTTTTAGTAGTTCCAGTTGTTAGGAACTTTTTCTTTCAATCAAACCTAAATCTGCCTCTTGGTAACTCCCAGCCACTGCTCCTGGTTCTACCTCTGGGGCTCAACAGAACAAATCTAATTACTCTTTTGCTAAACACGATTTCAAAGACTTGGGCCCAATTACCTCAAGTGTTCTCTTCTTTAGGCTAAATGTGCCCAGTTCTTTCAACTGATCCTAATATTCTTTAATATTGTAATAGTCTTCAATTCTGACCTGAGGAAAGACTACAATTTTGGTGAATTGGGGGGATATTGTCCCAAGGGACCAAGGTGAGGTTCAGCCAACAGCCTCCTAAGAAGGGTCTGGTGAAAGAACTAGGATTAGGCCCTTCTCTAGTGGGTGAACTAGGGGAAAAGACAGATGTGTAATGGAAGGGATAAAAGACCACAGGGAAGGAATCAAATGGAACT
Source organism: Gymnobelideus leadbeateri (assembly GCA_011680675.1). NCBI lineage: Eukaryota > Metazoa > Chordata > Mammalia > Diprotodontia > Petauridae > Gymnobelideus > Gymnobelideus leadbeateri. Next base: position 89,578 of record WOXC01003535.1, on the reverse strand, counting down.
GGGACTGGTTATAAGCAAAGATGGGGTCGTGGTAAGAGGCAAAATGAAATATTAAAGACTGGATGGTAGAACCAGGGAGATAGAGTGAAAAGGCTGGGACTGGGTAGCTAGGGAATAGGGTATGGGGAGGGAAAGGTAACTGAGACCCAGCTTCAAATAAAAATGTTTTCATCCCTGGCATCCTGTGGCTTCTGTGGTATACCCTCAACTAAAGCAATTAAGGATCTGGCCTCATCAGGTAGCCAGTTGTATAGACCCCAGGCCTCTACCTCTTGAGGAATGCAGCTGCCTAGCCCCAAGCTGAGTCTATGATATGAGACTGATGGGGAGAGTTACTTCTAGTCACTGACTCACCACCCAAATGCCTCCTGGCAATAGACGACCCAGATCTAACTCTGGTGCCTCTCTCCATTGCACTGTCTTCACTGGTACTCCCTTTGTAGGCTGGCTGGTATAGTCTAGCTCTTCCTCTACCCAGGATCATAGATTTAGAGTGGAAAGGGACCTCAATCTAGTCCAACTCCCTTACTCTACAGAGGAAGAAACTGAGACCAAGAGAGGTTAAGTGACTTACCAAAGATTACATAGACAGTAGTTTAGTTCCAGAAAGAACCTCAGTGTCCTGTACCTTATCATGCCAGGTGATCTTCAGAATCTTCCTAAGACCATTCAAATGGAAGGGATTCAGTTTCCTGGCATGGCACTGGTTGACTGTCCAGGTTTCACAGGCATACACCAATGAGGTCAGCACACTAGCTCTGTAGACCTTCAGTTTGGTGGTCAGTCTAATACCTCTTCTCTCGCATACTTTCCTTCAGAGCCTCCCAAACACTAAGCTAGTTCTGGCAATGCGAGGGTCAACCTCATCATCAATGCGGACATCCCTGCTTCAGAGAGCACAGCTCCAGTGAGCTGGCCATGTTGTTCAAATGTAAAACGTACACTTGCTGAAAAGACTGTTTTATGGAGAACTCACTCAGGGCAAGCATTCACATGGTGCTCAGAAAAAGCAATACAAGGACATTCTCAAGGTCTCTCTCAAGAACTTGGGAATTGATTGTGTGACATGGGAGACAGTGGCACAAGACTGCCCAGCATGGCATGCCCCCATCATAGAAGGTGCTGTGCTCTATGAGCAAAACAGAATTGAAGCAGCTCAAAGGAAATGCAGGAGAATCCACCCCAAATGTTCACAGGGACTATCTGTGCCTGACTTGTAGTAGAACATTCTGAGCTCATATTGGTCTGATCAGTCACAGTTGGACACATTAAAACTTGACTCTAGCATGGTGATGCCATTTTGGTCCTCTTCCAGAATGAAGGACAACAACCAACCAACACAGTTAGTTAAGTTGTAGGATTTAAACTCTGGTTACCAATGATCTCTAGTTACCAAATCCCGCGGCCTTTACTCTACTCTCATTCTCCTTGACCTCTCTATAGCCTTTGACACTGTTGATCGTTTTCTCCTTTTTTGACATTCTTTTCTTTCTGGGTTGTCAGTATATCCCTTTCTCCCGGTTCTACTCCTACCTCTCTGACCATTCTTTCTCTTTCTTCTTTGCTGGATCCTCCTCCAGATCACACCCTCTAAAGTAGGTGTCCTACACCATTCTATCCTGGGTCCTCTTCTCTTTTCCATCTATACTACTTCACTTAATGATCTCATCAGCTCCCACAGATTTAATTACCATTTCAGTGCTTATGATTCTGAAGTCTATCTATGTAGCCCCTAACCTCTCTGCTGACCTCCAATCTTTCATCTCTAACTACCATTCAGACACCTCAAACTATTTGTCCAGTAGATATCTTAAACTCAGTATGTCCAAAAATATCCCCAAAATGACCTCATTATCTTTCCCCCTAAACTCTCCTGCACTCCTCATTCCCTATCATATAGAGGGCACCCCCATTGTCCTAGTCCCTCAGGCTCCCAACCTAGAAGTCATACTGGATTCCTCACTATTTCTTCACCTTCACAGTATATTTTGAATATACCCCCTCCTCTCCTCTGACACTGCCCCCTCTCTAGAGCAGACCCTCATCACCTAATACCTGGACTACTGCAGTAGTCCCTGGTGAGTTTACCTGCCTCAAGTCTCTCCCCACTCCAATTCATCCTCCATTCAGCCACCAAAGTGATATTCCTAAAGCACAGCTTCAACCATGTCACTCCCCTACTCAATAAACCCCAGTGACTCCCTATTGCCTCCAGGAAATCAAATACAAAATCCTGTTTGGCATTCAAAGCCTTTCATAAACTAGCACCCTCCTAAAAAAAAAAAAACAAACTAGCACCCTCCTACCTTTCTAGTCTTCTTAATATTACTCCCTCAATGCATACTCTTTGATCCACTGAAACTAGTCTCTTGGCTTTTCCACAAACAAGACACTTCATCTCCCTGTTCCAGGCATTTTCTCTGGCTGTCCCCCATGTCTGGAATGCTGACTCTCCTCTGCTCCAAATACTGACCTACCTGGCCTCCTCTAAGTCCCAACTAGAGTCCCAAAAGACCAAGGTCACCCACCACAGCCTGGGTCATTACCAGTCATCTAGACTTTTGTCTTGCCACTGGACTCTGATGACTGGGGGTTGGGGGAAGGGGGAGGCAAGGAGAGAATGAGCCTAAAGACTTTGCACAGCTCTCCCTCACTTAAATCCAATTTATGGGTGTCAACCTCCAGAGTTCAGTCTAAGAAAGACAAAAAGAATTAGGTTGTATGTTTGTTTATTTCTCTCAAAGTGGGCAGGCATGCATGGGGAGCTGTTACAGTCAGAACTGAGCTCCCATTGGGGTAAGGTTGAACAGATTATAAAGACAAAAAGAAACTATAAAGCTGGGTGGGAATGGCCATGTTATGGCTCGATTAGGTACTGCCACTGTGGGTTTGAACTTCTCCACGGTGTCATGGCCCAATCAGGTACTGCCTCAGTCCCTTGGGTTCAGTTTCTATTTCCCAGGGAGGGGCCATTTCACATAGTTGATGAGATGCCTACATGGAACAAGGAAGAGGGTCCGACTGAAAAGTCTCCAAGGTTTTGTAACTAGGATGCTTGTGCTACCTCTATCTGTGGAAGCAGCTTAAGTCAGTGCTGTGGTCCTTGGCACAGCAGAGGGAGTTCCCGGTTCAGCAAGTGAACACTTCAAAGGATCTCAGTTCTGTCATGCTTAAAGGATGCTTTGTTTGCCTCTTGATTGGCTGATTCTGATTCCCAGGCCAGTCTGGCCTCCTCTGGATAGTAAGGGAGCTCAAGCAGATCAAGGTGGTTAGCAAAGTCATTAACCATTCCATTTATACTTTGGCAAGTCAAGATATCACCCTCCTGATGTCACTGGTCCTCTTCAATCATAAACAACAACAAAGTCCCACCTTCTATGGGAAGCCTTCTCCAAGCCCTCTTAATTCCAGAGCCTTTCCTCTGTTAATCATTTCCAGTTTATCCTGTATATAACTTGCTGTATACAGGGAATTATTTTTCAAATATGAATTGGACAAGATGACCACTGAGGTTCCTTCCAACTCAATACAAGTTACAAGACAGATAGATAGTCAATCAAATCAGGGGGGAGGGGGAATCAGGAGAGGAGATCAAGGAAGATTTCTTGGGGTATATGAAATGTTCTTCCGGGATATATCTTCATAATACAACATGATACTACATAACAGGGGACACTGGACAATGTGTTGTGGTCATTAATTAAAGTCCATTGCCACTTGCCTCTAGTAGATTTCATTCAATAATTATAACATGGTTTGGTCTTTTCAGGGGAATCTGAGGGCTTTTGAGTATTCATTTGAGTGAACTGAACCCAAGTCAGGCTTTATAATTTTGGAAGTAGCTAGGGGGCCCTATAACTGTAACCTCAATTTTGAAATCACTTCTGCCCAGCAGATTTGAAAAGACCTAATAATCATCCTTCTGTCACCCTCTCCTAGTCTTAAATCTGAATGGAAAGAAAACCCACCCAGCTCATGATATAAGTTTTTCTATCCCAAATGAGAAAGGCATTCCAAGATTTGAACTCCACCAGTGGAAATGAGGCAGAACCAACTGAAAAGGTTCTTCTTATGGCACATACTTTTATGGGCCAAGGCAAGGCTGTCCAGAATGCAATACTTGTTTTACGGCAAGGTTACAAAAATATTATTGTAGGTGTCTATGACTCTCTGTAACTATACAAAGTAGTAAAATTCTTAAAGCAGCAAAAGTCATAAAGAGATAAAACTAAAAATAAGATAATTGAACTTACTTCAATGATATTTAGTAAACCATAGAGGCCAAGCAGAAAGATCATCTTGTTAAATGGTCACTGTCCTCTTTTAGCCAGGGGGCTGGCCCTAAAGGAGACCTCATCTCTCTGTCTCTCTCTGAAAATGACACACACTTGTCTCCAGAGTCTGTACCTGCTTTAGGCCATATCCAGGAATCAGTTCATGCTCTGTCTGCAATGCCCTCCCCTCAGTGGAAATGTGCTGACCTGTGTGGAAATTCTGGCTTTTCCATAGGCTATTGGGGGGAGCTTGGACAATTCATGTTACTTCTCTGGGCTTCCCTTTCCTCATCTTTAAATGGCAAAAGGGTTGTTTTTAGTAGCATGATACCATGGAATGAACGTTAGAGTAATGGGACCTGACTTTGAATCTCACCTTTGCCACTCTACTCCCTATCTGACCTTTGTACAAGTCACTCTGGGCCTCAGTTTCCTCCCCTGTAAAATGAGGTTGTTGGACTAGATGTGTGATTATTATCTCATTCACATGTTTTTGGATAGGGTTCAGCTAGAAATGGTCCTACTTATAAAGAACAAGATGAAGAAACCACCTCAACACAGACTGCCATCTTTTCTCATAGTAACTTACAGTCTTAAAGAGTTGTCTAGAGCGTTAAGAGGTAAAGTGACTCAGCCAGAGTTACACAACCAGTGGATGTCAGAGGCAGGACCTGAACCTGTGTCTTCCCTGAGCTTGATCCCTATTTACTACACTTACCTTTCAGTAATAAAAAAGGATGATTCTTTATTATTACTTCAGTGGACCTAAACTACGTTAGAGGAATGCAATTTGATAAAAAAAAAATAATAATAATCACAATAGTTGGAGCTGGGGGGAGGGGGGGTTGGGGGGAAGGGCACAGCCGGCCTGAGGTTCCCACTCCAATGGTATTTGCAATTCAATTCGGCAAAAGTCATTGAGAGCTCTTTCTAGGTCGGGCAAACCAGGCCTCTGGGAGCTTACATCAGACTGGGAGGCAGGTCTAAATGAATAAATAAATACCAAATAATCAGAGAAGAGCGAGGGAGGAAGAAATCAGGGAAGGCTTCCGGCTGAGGTGATAGTCGGGCGGAGACCTGAGGGGAAAGAGGAAGGAGTGGGCAGGGAGTGGCCTGCCAGACCCTCTTTTCAGATATTCTGGGGTATTTGGGGCCTGGACTAGGGAGTCCCTGAAGGGGAGAAGGCGGAAGCAGCCTTCAATGCCAGGCTGAGGCGTTTGTATTTGAGCCCCGAGGCAATGGGTAGCCCCCGCCCCCCACGCCTAAAGCATGGCCAGGGCCACTTGGTAATCCCAAAGCCTAAGCAGTGGAATGTTCCTTGGTGGGAGAGATTTTGGAAGCTGTGCTCTTCCTGGCTCTCCTAGGCCACAGCTGCCTTGCCCTGTCTTCCCACCCACAAGGCCAGGCCCAAGGTCGGAATTCTTGGGCTTCTCCCAGCTTCTGCTTCCCCAACTGAGTCTGAGCAAGACCCGTAACTTCTTGTTCTTATTAAAGCACACAGAGGCCTCTGTGGCCAAGCTTAGGAAACTGCTCCTTTGAGAACAGAATCCTGATAAGCTTCCCCTTCTCCAACTGTGCTGTTAGGGTCAAGCCCAGCAATGTTCTGGCCCAAACCTTCACAGGGGCACTAAGAAGGGCACTCAAAAGATCCTTCAGCACTGTGGTCATCTGAAAGTCAGAGAACACATAGGGGCAGCTAGGTGGTGCAGTGAATAGGGCACCAGCCCTGGAGTCAGGAGGGATCTGAGTTCAAAGTCAGCCTCAGACACATAACACTTATTAGCTGTGTGACCTTGGGCAAGTCACTTAACCCCAATTGCCCCTCCAAAAAAAGCAAAAAGAAAAAAAAATTAAGTCAGAGAACACTTAGAGATCCTTCTGCACTCAGGCACTATTTTTCAAATCTGAGAAGAAAATACCTAAAGATCCCTCCATGCTTTGGACTCTGTTTTCAAACCCCAAGAGCCACAGACACAGAGTTTTTCCTATACAAAACGAGGCATTAAAAGAACAGGGAATAATGTGGATGCCCAATGCTTGTTTGGTCAGTACCAAACAAACTGTGGGATCTGGATGCAATGTAATGTTACTATAGCATATGAAACAAAGGCTGGAAGAATTCAAAGAATCATAAGGAGATGTGTATAAACTGTCTCAGAGTGGAGTAAACTGGGCCAAAATAGCATACACAGAGACAGGCACAGTGCCTGGTACAAAAGTAGGTACTTAATGAGTCCCTATAGACGGATTGATTGACTACAATAATACAAAGAACACTAGAATGAAGGCAATAACTGAATGACCCCCCCACCTTGGCCCAGAGAATGACCACCCCACCCACGGGTGCAGAATGTTGCATACACTGTCAGATGTTGCTTGTCAAATGATTTTCTTCAACTTTTTAAAAGCAAGAGAGAATTCTTGGGGGCAGCTGTAGGAACCACTAATATCAAAATGAAAGATACCAATAGTAGCTGGAGCTTCCCCCCACGTGGGAGGGAAGCTTCATTTGAGTGCATTGATTTGCATGTGGTCACACTTGGAACAAGTTAGTAGAGCTGAACTCCCATCCCCCATTCCCATCCAAGCAGTCTACCTATTCTACCTTTCAGAGGTAGAGAAGGGAGGCCTCCGGGATAATGGGACTGCTCATCTGGAAATGGTGAGGTTCAGTTAAAAACCAAGGCGATTTACTAAAGGGGGGAGATGCAGTCCCAGAACCCTCTCCTTGAAGAAACACTTTGCTCCAGCTTCCCATAAAACCTCTGCAGCTTAATCGCATGAAGTCATCCAGACATACCCTGGGTCACTGACAAGGTCACATGACTCAGAGCAAACTAGGACACTCAACTCCTAAACTATGCAGATTCCTGCTCCAGCCGACCAAGGCCATTGAAATAGTAAATCACAGAAGTGCAGAATCTTTGGGTTGGAAGGAAGCTCCATGGCATCGAGTCCAACCCATTCCTGGCCAAGAATTCCCTTGCAAGTATTCATGCCGACTGGGCCTCTAGCCTTTGCTTGAAGACCACCAATGAGGTGTCTTCCAAAGCATCCCTTTCCATTTTGGGTCAGCTCTCATTGTGCAGGAGTTTCTACTTATATAGAGAGCCTGGATCTGCCTCTCCATACCCTCCCTCCCCCACCCATTGCTCCTGGTTCTCCCTCTGTGGCCAAGCAGAACAAAACTAAACCTCTTTCCAGGGATAGCTCTGTGCCTTCCTAAATCTTCTCTTCCTCTGGCCTAGACATTCCCAGGACCCTTCAATGGATATTCCATAAAATGTGACTTGCTCTGGTACAGAGCTGCTAAGTGTCAGAGCCAAGATTTGAATTCAGATCTTCCTTCTCCAGATCCAGAGTGCTCTTTCCACAACACAGTTCAGGCAAGATGGACATCTACCCAAAGTGCTTCCAGAAGCACCAAAGATGAAGCAACTTCCCTTTTTCCTCCCCCCCCCCCCCATCAAACCCATCACCAACTGCTGCTGCTGGTCCTTGGACGCTCTCCTTCCTGCCTCCGCCCACTGCTGTCCCACTGACAGCTTGGTAATGTTTTTGTCTCTTAGGATCTAGGCTCCTTCATGAAAGTCATCCCAGATGTCTTATCACAACTTGCAGGGGACCATGGATTCCTTTGGACTCTGGGCCAATGGACCACAATCTTTGGTAGAGCCTCCACCAAAAGGAGGTGGGCTTTAAGTATGTGCTTAGTGATCTGATCTGCATTTCGTGAGAAGTTCCTTACCCATACACCAATGAAACCAAAATCCAAGTTGTAGATGGTCTTGTATAGAGGTCTTCCTGAACCCAGGAAATCAAAGAAGGCCCAGGCAGTAGGAATGAATCACTCAATCAATCTAAAGTAGAAACGATGTACTTTAAGGTTTGCAAACCTTTTTTACAGACCCCAACTCCTTTGGCGCTGACCTTACATTACAAAGAGGTTTCTGATCCCCTCCTTAAACACATTAGCTATGCAAGTCACCTGACCTCTCTGAGTCTCAATTTTCCTCATCTGTAAAATGGGAGTAATGATAATTGCACCTGTCTCACAGGACTATTGTGAGGATCAAATGAGATAAGGAATGGTGAAAATAAACTTCTAAGCTGTGATCAGGAAAATGATTTTCCCAGAGTCACAAAGCTAGTAAATGTCAGAGTCAGGATTGGACCCCAGGTCTCTACTGCCTACAAGCCCCAGTGTTCTTACCACTACCCATGCTGCCTTCCTTAAATATATTGTTGAGGGACATATTCTACATCCAGTCCTGCCAATGGGGGGATGGAGGGGAGCCCATCAGTCCCCCCTGCTGTTCCATTCCCCACACAGTAGTACCTTGACTACAAGGTGAGCCAGCCAACATGCCTTGTTGGGGTTGGGCGACCACCACCCTCCCCACCTTAGATGTTACTTGGGCTTTCATCCATCCATTGGGGACAAAGTGGAACTCTGGGACAGTTTGGGGACATGATCTGAAGCAAAACAAACAGTACTGACCTGAAGACTAATCTTAGCTCAGCTGTTAACTGGTTACGTGACTTTGGACAAGTACCTCTCCTCTCCAGGCTTCAGTTTCCTTCTCTGTCCAATGGAAGGATTGGAATAGATGTGGGGTTAGTCACCTGGAATCTGTGGATAGATTTCAGGGCGTCCAGAAATTTGGATTGAAAAAAATGGAATCTTTATTTTCACTAACTCTCTTCCTTCCTTCCTTTCTTTCTTCCTTCCTTCCTTCCTTCCTTCCTTCCTTCCTTCCTTCCTTCCTTCCTTTCTTTCTTTCTTTCTTTCTTTCTTTCTTTCTTTCTTTCTTTCTTTCTTTCTTTCTTTCTTTCTTTCTTTCTTTCTTTCTTTCTTTTGCTTTTTGGAGGGCAATTGGGGTTAAGTGACTTGCCCAAGGTCATACAGTTAGTTTTTTTGTGTTAAGTGTCTGAAGCCGGATTTGAACTCAGGTACTCCTGACTCCAGGGCCGGTGCTCTATTCACTATACCACCCAGCCACCCCTTTCCACTAACTTCTAACTGAAATGTGGCATTCTGGAGGTTCTACCAGACACACTGAAAGTGGGGTCCAGGACACAGAAAAGGTTAAGAGCCCTGGTCTAGATGATGTCTAAACTCCTTTCCGGTTGGAAAAGCCCATGATTTGGTCTTTCAAACAGGGCATGGGATGGGGGAGTTGCTTCCCTAGACCTGGAATACTCTTCCAGCTCCCTGGGCTAGAGGAGACCATTTGCCACAGGGGGAAAAGCCCTGCACTTTCTGGAAGTCAGGAAGTCAGGAGACTAAGGGCAAGGGATTCTAGTCTCAGCTCTGCCACTACCAGGCTGTGTGACCTTGGACCAGTCCTTTTCCTTCTCTGGGCCTTATCAAATGAGAGAAGTCGGACCAAATAAGACTTAAACTCCCCCCCTGGATCTCAAGTTCTTCTCTCCTTCTTAGCATTACACAAAAAGACAAAAAGAAAAGTATTTGAAGTCATGGGAAGCAACTCTCCCCTCTCCCACCCCACCCCAACCCCCTAACCCTGGCAAGAACATCATCGCTGCCTTCTGACTGGGGAAGGAGAAAAGATGACCAAATCAAAGCAAGTCATCCATGTGCTTTTAGAGTCTGTGAAAGCTACATTCCCCACTGCTTGTGCAAACAGGAAGACAATGAACGTTCACACATAACCTTAAAAGTGGATGTGGCTGGACCATGCAATGCGACTTGCCCAATTCAGAGATTTTGCCCATAAAAGGCATTGCATGAGGCTCCCTGGGACATGCAGTATCTCTCAGCCAGAGACAGTTTGGCACCTCTCAGAGAAGGGCTTTGGCCACAAATAACCCCAAATCTGCCACCTACGCTTCCATCTAAACATGTAAGGGAGACTCTAGTAACTGTCCCCTCCCCCTCAGCCCTTGGATCCAAACATCTGAGGATGCAAAGATACCACATTCAATTCAGTGCCTAAGAAATACAAGGCAGTGTGGTGGAAGGGTCAGATCACTGAACTCCGAGTCCAGAAATTTGTTGTTTCCAGTTGTGTCCAACTCTTTGTGACTCTATTTGGGGTTTTCTTGGCAAAGATACCAGAGTGGTTAGCCATTTCCTTCTCTAGCTTGTTTTAAAAATGAGGAAACTGAGGCAAACACGGCGAAGTGACTTGCCCAGGGTCACACAGCTAGTAAGTCTCTGAGACAGGATTTAAACTCAGGAAGATGAGCACCTGGCATTCCATCTGCTGTGCCACCTAGCTGCTTCAAATCCTTCTTCAGGCATTTAACCTCTGTAAGCCTCAGTTTCCTCATCTGCAAAATGCAAATAATTGGAGCACCTACCTCACAGAGACATTGGGAGGATCAGATGAGATACTGTAGCAAAAGTTCTATGTGCTGTATAAATGTCAGCTACTAGTCACGTGGCCCTGTTGTTAATGCCAAGGACAGAGACAGGTACAGCCCAGCCACTGCTGTCATGGAGATTGAAAGAGTCTAACCTGTGGAAAAAGTCAGAGGTCTTAGAGCTGGAAGGAAGCTCAGAGAGCATCAGGCTCATCTCTCTCATTGCTCAGAAAGGAAACTGAGGCTTAGAAAGGGAAGGGACCTGCCCAAGGTCACGTAGCAATTCAAACCCAGGCTTTCCAATCCCATCCAACCCTTTCCAAGCACTGAACGCTTCAGATATGAAGAAGTTTCTGAGTCTAACCAAGAATGGCATTAAAGTAGTAATGGTCAAGCATGCACCTCCCCTCTCGGCTGAGAGGAGGGGGTCTACAGATGTGGAAAGCCGCATACATTGTCAGACAAGGCTGCTGTGTTTATTTGTTTTACTTGACTGTACTTATTCGTTGCAAGGGAGGCATCCCTCTTGGGCTAGAAGAAGTCATTGGGAAATACAGTGAAATGGAGATGACAAAAGAGCATCCATAAAACTCTTTTTAGTATGTAAGCCTAGGAGCCACACAGAAGGCAGTGAGGTGGTGTTGCAGTGAGTGGAGCCCTGGCTCGGGAGTCAGGAAGTTTGTTATTGTTCAGTTGTTTTTCAGTCCTGTCTGACTCTCCGTGACCCCATTTGAGGTTTTGTTGGCAGAGATACTGGAGTGGTTTGCCATTTCCTTCTCCAGATGATTTTACAGATGAGGAACTGAGGCAAACAGGGTCATCCAGCTAGTAGAGGAATCTTTTTTTTGTCTTTTTGGAGGGGGAGGCAGGGCAGTTGGCGTTAAGTGACTTGCCCAAGGTCACAGGGCTAGTAAATATTAAGCGTCTGAGGCTGGATTTGAACTCAGGTCCTCCTGACTCTTCACTGCGTCACCTAGCCACCCCAAGATGAATCTTTTTGACTCCAGGCCCAGTGCTCTAGCCACTGTGCCACCCAGCTACCCTAGAATCAGGAAGACCTGAGTTCCAGTCCAGGATCAGGTCCTTAATAGCTGTGCAGCCCTTGGCAAGTCACTTCCCTTCTGTCTGCCTCAGTCTCCTTATTTATAAAATGGGATCATACTAGTGCCTACCTAGCATGCAGTTATGAAGATCAAATGAGAGAATATTTGTAAAGCACTTAGCACAGTGTAGGTGCTATTTGTCCATATCTATCTATACATATATCCTTATTACTATCTGCCAGGAAACAAAATAATTAGATGTCCATTGACTAAGGAAAGGCTAAAAGTGAACACAGTGCACTATTATTGTGTTGTAAGAAATGAAATATGGTGACTTCAGAAAGCATAGGAAGACCTAAGAACTAATTTAAAGCAGAGCCAGGAAAATAGTATGAAAATGGAAAACCAATTAGAGTTGAATGTCATGACATTACACTGACCAGGCTTGGTATATAAGATATGAGGATGCACCCCGTCCCCCCCCCCCCCGCTTCTCCATAGAGGTGGAGGCCCATGGGTGCAGAACACTGCATAAAAAGGCAGACTTTTCCATAACTTGGTTAGTTTCAATGAACTATCCTTCCCCCTCTTTTTAATTCTTTGTTATAAGGAGTGGCTCTTTGGGAGGAGGACAGGGAAGGGAACATTCAGAAATGTTATAATCTAGGTTATGTCAAAACAAAACATATCAATAAAAATTTCTTTTTAAAAAATACCGTGTGACCTTGGGCAAGTCACTTAACCTCAATTGCCCTACCTTCCCCCTCCAAAAAGCAAAACAAAAAAAAAATAACAGCTTAGGGAGAAAGATCATAACCAGGGCTTTTCTTCTCCACTACTGACTTGCTAGGTGGTAGCCTTGGGATGGGAAACCCACAGAGAAACAGGGTGGAGTAGCAGATAGAGAACTGAGTTCAAATCCTGCCAGGTATACTACCTGGACAAGTCACTTCAGGTGCCCTAGTCAATTTTCTAAGACTATGAGGTACTGATCAGCATTGGTAAAGGGAGTTCCCCAGCACCAATGAACTCAATGGTTTGTCTAAAAGAGGTATGACCATCAACTGGCCAAGCAGTCCCCTAGGGCATGCAGGGCTCCTGATGGTGTTGGGGACAGGAGGAAATGCATGGGAGCTGGAAAATTCCAGCCTCCAAACAAAAGTAGTACAATTGCTTCACTTCCCAGTTGGCCTTTGCTTGACTCTGCTGGTGGCCCCCGCCTCCCGCCTCCCGCCTGCCACACAAGGATGCTGGGAGGCTTGTCAAACAACAAGGCCTGGACCTTTCCAAGCTAACACTGTCAGCTGGAAGTCCATTGCCTTTCTGCCTCCAACAGGGGCGGGAGAGGCTAGGGGTGACAGCGGAGGAGAGGAGCCTGCCTCCTTGATGGGTGGAAGTGGCTCATCTGGGGAGCAACAGCATATGGTGTTCATCTACCCCTCGCAAGGAAGGAAGCTGTGGGGATTAATGAGCTTTGGGGAATTTTGAGTTAGAAAGTTTGAGAGCTAGAGAACTCATTGGAAGCCCTCTAAAGGCAGGCTGGGGGTGGGGGAGGATGTGTAAAATGTGGGGGAGGCAAACTAATGCCAAGGAAGCCAAAGAACACTCTACGCAGTGACTATAATGATATAAAATGAAAAGGTCACGGAAAGGGAGCCCAGCTCTGAGTAATTGAAAATACCAGTGCAGGTCCCAGAAGACAGAAAATGAAGCCTTCCTCCCACCTCTCAGGAGAGACGCGAGAGACTCCTAGGTCTGAATGGTGCAAACACTGGGGGAAAGTTAAGGGTGATGTATGAGAGTAGATTTCCAGAAATGATCATGATATAAAATAATTCAAGCAATAGATCACAGAAGAAGAGACATTGAATGCCTATGTATTGATTAAATTTGATTAAATTAGATGTAGATTTCCACCATGGTATGCTATAGTAGAAAGGGGACCAGCCCAAGAATCAGGAGTCACAGCATCATTGGTGCCTAGATCTGGAACTGGAAGGGACCTTATCCATCTCAGGCAGTCACTAAACATTTATTAAGCACCTACTATGTGCCAGCCACTCTACTGGGAATACAAAGAAAGGCAAAAGACAATTCCAGCTCTTAAGGAGCTCATAATATAATGGGGGAGACAAAATGTAAACTATGTACAACAAGACAGGGTAGATTGAAGATAACCAATAGAGGCAAGGCCCTAGAATTAAGAGGGATTGGGAAAGGCTTCTAGTAGAAGGTAGGAATTTATGTGGGACATGAAGGAAGCCAGGGAAGGCAAGAGACAGAGATGAGGAGGGAGAGCATATTCCAGGCAGGGGGCACAGTCAGGGAAAAGGCCTGAGGTCTGGAGACAGAGCGATTTGTTTGAAGAATTGCAAGGAGGCCAATGTTACTGGATTCCAGGGTCCATAGGAGGTTGTGAGGTATAAAAAAAACTTGGAAATGGGTGATAAGTTGTGAAGGACCTTCAAGACCAAACAGAGGATTTTATATATGATCCTGGAGGTGATAGGGAGCTTATTGGCTAGGTAGGGGGTGACATGGTCAGACCTGAGCTTTAGGAACATCAGTTTGACAGCTGAGTGGATGACAGACTGCAGTGGGGAGAGGTTTGAGGCAGGGAGACTAACTAGTAGGTTCTTGCAATAGTCTAAGATTGAAGTAATGAAGGCCTACATGATGGTGGTACAGTATCAAATGAGAGAAGGGGCACAGGATTTGGCAACAGATTGGATACAGGAGATGAGATAGAGTGGCCTGTCTAGGATTACAACTGGGCTGTGAGCCTGAGTGACTGGGAGGATGGTGATGTGCTCAATAGTAATAGAAATTTGGAAGGGGAAAGCGTATGGACAGAGGGAGATAATGGGCTTTGTTTTGAACATGTTGAATTTAAGATGTTTAGGAGATATTCAGTCTGAGAAGTCCAACAGGTAGTTGGAGGTGGGAGACTGGAGACCATTGGAGAGGTTAGGGTTAGATAAGTAGATTTAAGAATCATCACCATAAAGATCTAAATAATTGCAGAAATATCAATTGCTCGTGGGTAGACTGAGCCAATATAATAAAAATGACAATATACTTAAATTAATTTACTTATTTGATTCCATACCTATCAAACTATTGAAAAATTACTTTATAGAGCTAGAAAAAGTCATAAAATTCATCTGAAGGAACAAAATATCAAGAATATCAAGGGAATAGATGGAAAAAAATTGGAAGGAAGGAGGTCTAGCAGTACCAGATCTCAAACTATACTACAAAGCTATAACCATCAAAACAGTTTAGTACTGGCTAAGAAACACAGATGTTGATCGGTCAAACTGATTAGGTACATATTATACAGAAGCAACTTAGCACAGTAAGCTAGTGTTTGACAAACCCAAAGAACTCAGCTATTGGGGAAAGAAACCACTATCTGACAAAAAAACTATTGGGAAAATTGGAAAGCAGTCCAGCAGAAACTAGGCATTCATCAACAGCTCACATTATATACCAAGATAAACTCAAATTGAGTATATGACTTAGACATAAAGGGTGATATCATAAGCAAATTAATGTATCAGGAAAGAAATTAACTGTCAGGTCTGTGGAGAAGGGAAGAGGTCATGACCAAACAAGAGAAAGAGATGTTCACAGGAGATAAAGTAGATAATTTTGATTATATACAATTAAAAATCTAGATCATATAAAACTAAAAATAAAACCAATGCAACTAAAATTGAAAGAAAAGCAGGGAACTGGGAAAAACACTTGCACCAAGTTTCTTTGATAAAGGTCTCATTTCTTTCTTTCTTTCTTTCTTTCTTTCTTTCTTTCTTTCTTTCTTTCTTTCTTTCTTTCTTTCTTCCTTCCTTTCTTTCTTTCTTTTTCTTTTTTGCTTTTTGGAGGGGGGAAGGCAGGGCAATTGGGGTAAAGTGACTTGCCCAAGGTCACATGGCTAGTAAGTGTTAAGTGTCTGAGGGCAGATTTGAACTCAGGTCTTCCTGACTCCAGGGTGGTGCTCTATTCACTGTGTCACCTAGCCACCCCTAAAGGTCTCATTTCTAAAGTATAGAGGGAACTGAGTCAAATTTACAAGAAAAAAATTCCCAAAGGATATAAATAGGCAGCTTTCAGATGAAGAAATCCAAGCTGTCAATAGCCATATGAAAAAATTCTCTGAATCACTAATAATTAAAGAAATGCCAATTAAAACAACTCTGAGGTGTCACATCACACCCATCAAATTCGTTAAGAAGACAAAAATGGAAAATGACAAATAATAGAAGGGATGTGGGAAAACAGGTACACTCATACATACACTGTTGGTAGAGTCGTGAACTAGGCCAACCATTCTGGAAAACATTTGGGAACTATGCCCCATAAGTTATTAAACTATGTATACACTTTGACCCAGCGATACTGCTACTAGGGCTGTGAAACCAGAGATAAAAGAAAGAGGAAAAGGTGTATAAATGTGATGGAATACTATAGTATTGTACTATAAGAATTCAGGAAAAGGACGGTTTCAGAAAAACCTGGGAAGACCTGTATAAGCTGATGCCCAGTGAAGTGAGCAGGAGGGTAATGTACACTAACAGCAACATTGTGACAATAATCAACTTTGCAAAATTTAGTAACTTTGATCAACACAATGATCCACAATTGCAAAGGACTAATGGAAATATGCTATCTCCTTTCAGATTGAGAATTAGTGCCTTCAGAGTACAGACTGAAGCATATATTTTTTCTCCCTTTCTTTTTTTGAACATGGCTATGGTAGGAATTTGTTTTACAGGACTATACAGATTTGTAATAGGTTTTGTTTGCCTCCTTATTGATTGGTGGAGAGGGGAGAGGGAGAGAGAGAATTTGGAACTGAAAAAAAATGAATAAAAACAAAACCCATTACAAATATGTATCAGTCATGTAAAAGTCTGTTATTTAGAAAGAAAGAAAGAGGGAAAGAAAGAAAGAAAGAACAGTTTATCAGCCTGCTGCTAGGAGAAGATTAAGGCAGAGGAGCATGCCAGCAATTGTGAGGGCCCCAGAAAGTCTTGACAGCTTTTCCTCCCAGGAGATGTCCAAAAGAAATCTTATCTCAGTTCCTGTTAGCCTTCAAAGTTGGGTTAGCAGCCTAGAGAGGACTAGTCAGAGAACCTGGCTTTGGATTCCAGCTCTGTTATGACCTATGTGACTTATGGGAATGGCTTTCCTCTCCCTGGGCCTCAGTTTCTTCCTCTGTAAAATGAGGACTTTGAAGTAGATGACCTTTCGGCTCTAGAACCTATGATTCTCTGAGTTCTTCTTTCTGCAGTTTTGCATCCCTAGCACCTAGCACAATGTCTTATAGAGTTGTCCATTCATTTCAGTCATGTCCAACTCTTTGTGACCCCATTTGGGGTTTTCTTGGCAAAGATGCTAGAGTGGTTTGCCATTTCCTTCTCCAGCTCATTTTATAGATGAAGAAACTGAAGCAAACAGGGTGAAATGACTTACCCAGGGTCACACAGTAAGTGTTTGAGGTCACACTTGAACTCAGGTCTTCCTGACTCCAGGCTCGGCACACTATTCACTGTACCACCGAGCTGCCCCACCTGACTCATAATTTATTGATTGATTATTAATTACTATCAATCCTAAATCCTGTCTCTGGTACCCTAGATTGTTTACAATGCATTTCCGCTATCCCACTTTGCCCCACTACCCCAATCCCCCTCCAGGGACTTTGGGAGTCAGGCAATGCCAACAGCTTCCTTATATACAGAGGAACTTGCTCAGGGATACATTGATAGAAAGTGGCAGTAGGAGAGAGCCAGATTGGCACTCAGATCACCTGAGTGATTTGGGGGCAAGAAGGGACCTGCGAAATCATTTATATATATATATATATTTTGGGGGGGGCAATTGGGGTTAAGTAACTTGCCCAAGGTCACACGGCTAGGTTTTTTTGTTTGTGTGTGTGGTTAAGTGTCTGAGGCTGGATCCGAACTCAGGTCCTTCTGACTCCAGGGCCGACACTCTACTCACCAGGCCACCTAGCCGCCCCCTACGAAATCATTTAACTCAATGCCTTTATTTTACAGGGGAGGAGGAAACCGAGACCCAGAGAATGTGAGAAATTTGTCTGATTCCCCAGGCAGTAAGTAGCAGAACCAGGATTAGACTCCAAGTCCTTTGATTCCATATACAGTGCTCTTTCTGTCACCTCAAGCTGCCTCATAAAGTCTTTTAAAAAAGCTTTATATATATATAATTTCAAATAGCATCAATCCACCTTCTCATCCTCCGGCACCCTCCCAATTGTGCCTGAAGAAGTCTGATACCACATCTCTCTACAGTTCCTCCCCGCCCTCCCCTAGCGTTCCTTTGCAACAAATAAGTATAATCAAGGAAAAGAAATCAATTCATTGGGTGTCACTGAAAATGTATACCTGATTTTGCACCTTAATTCCATCACCTACCTCTGCCCAGATGCAGAAGGCAAGTTTCATCATTGGTCCTCTGAAGTCATGACTACTCATTGATCAGAGTTCTGAAGTCTCCCAGTTGTTTGCCTTTCTATTTTTTGTGGCTTTCATGTAAATTGCTTCTCCTGGTTCTGTTGATTTTGCTCTGAATCGGTTCATCTGGGCCTTCTCAAGTTCCTTTGAATCCTTCCCATTTTTCTTTGCTTAGGGTACAATAATATACCATTGCATTCGTATACCAGGATTTGGTCAGCCGTCCTTGACAGATAAACATCCACTTTGTTTCCTATTCTTTGCTACCACCAAAAAAAGCTACTATGAAGATTTGTTCTAAGTTGGTCTTTTCCCTCTGCCTGGACCTCTTTGAAGTATATACCCAGTAGTGATCTTAGCAGTATCAAAGGGAATGCACAGTTTAGTGACTTTTGGGTATAGTTCCAAATTGCACTACAGAATAGTTGGGCCAACTCCCAGCCCCGGACCCCAGGGTGTCTGCCCCCTCATCACTCCTCATCATTTTTATCTTTTGCTATCTTGGTCAATTTGTTGATAAGATATGGGATCTTGATGTTGTTATGATTTGCATTTTTCTTATTATTAGTGATTGGGAGCCATCTTTCACTGGGTCACTGATAGCTTCTATTTATTTATTTGACAACTGATTATTCATATCCTTCAACCACAAATCTATACCAGGGAATGACTCTTGGTCTCCTGTATTTGTATGCATTCTCTATTTATCTTGCCAATTTGGTCTTTATCAGGGATATTTTCAGCAAAGATTTTTTTCATTGATTTTTGAAGGCGACCTCTTTCTGTGTGCTTTGGAGAGTGTTCTCAAAGCCCTCAGACATTTTCTCATTTCCTGAAATGACCGATATGGGGTAGATAACATTAGCTATAATAGGCAATGAGTTCATGGAGCCCAATCCCTTGGTTGGAGACCCTGTTTTATGCTATCTCACCAAGTAGGAGAGGAGCACCAGGAACAAGGCAGCTTTCACAAACTAATACATCACAATGGTCTTTGACTTTACTATCACTTTTTCAAGTTTGCAAAGCACTTTCTGAGTAATCCTTTAGTCCTCCTAACAGCCAAGGAAGATAATTCAGGTCTTTATCTCTAGTTTACAAATCAATTAACTCAATGAGTTTCAAGAGGCTCAACAAGGGCCAGGAATCACCCACAGCCACACAGCTAAGATGTGGAGGAAGTGCAATTCAAAGTAGACTTTGGATTCCAAGCCGAGCACCTTTTGGAATGACACCATGGTACCTTGGCTGTTCCCAATGATCATAACCCAGTACAGGAACTGGAACAGACTGGAACCTGAAAGAGGCAGAGTAGAGCACTAGACTTTGAGTCCTCGGATCACTTACTAGCTATGGCATATTTCTTTTTTATTTCTCTACAAGGTTACTGGACTTAATTCAAGATTGTTGGATTTGGAATTCGAACCAAATTCTGGCTCTTCTTTATGTTACTTGTGCCACCCTGAGCATATCCCTTCTCCTTCCTGAGCTTCAGATTCCTCCTCTGGAAAATAAGGTGCTTCTACTAGTTGGCACTTGGGCTCCCTTCCAGCTCTAGAACCATTGTGGGACCTTGAACAAGTGAGTTCCCCTCCCCGGGGCCTCAGTTTCCTCTTCTGACAGAAGAGGAGGTTGAATTAGACAACCTCTGAAGTCTCTTCCAGTTTTACTTCTATGATCTTATGTTTGACGTTGGTCAAATCACTTCATCCCTGTAGGCCTCAGTTTCCTCATTTGTAAGTTGATGATTTTTTCAAATTAAATTGCCTCTAAGGTCGACAATTCTGTGAATCATGCTGGGTGCCAGTTTCTTCATCTGTACCACAGGGGTAACAATGCCTGTAGTACCTCTTTCCCCATTCCTATGGTTGTTGGGAGGCTCAAGGGAGAGACTTATGGAAAGCACTTTGCAAACTTAAAGCAGTTATGTGAATATCACTTGTTGCTGTTGACTTTCAGCCTCCCAACCAACCATGTTTTTTTCTTTTTCCTACAGTTCCATAGGGCCTTTGAAAATCTGTCAGACTCTGGGCACAGGGCAGGCAAAGGAAAGAGCCACAGTTTCTAGGCATCTGAAGGGGGCCTCGAAACAAGGCCTGGGTTCTAGGCAGGCTGCCACTCTAACCAAGCATATCAGTTCAGTCCTGGTGGCAGCAAAACCTTGTTCATATCTCCCCAGAATGAATGAGACTGAGTCCTAGAAATGGAGCTCACAAAGTAGGTTACTCTCTCCCCACCTCCCCCCTGTGATTCTGGAACAATTCCACCCTTTCCATTGATTCCTTACCAAAAGGTAAGGCCAAGAAGCTGTTTGGCTTAGGGGAATAGTGCCCCAAACCAGAAGCAGTCAGTCCAGTAGAGCCCATACATTCATAGTCTCAGAGATCCCAGGGACCCTCATTTTACAGAGGGGAAACTGCCCAAAGTCATGCAGGTAAGTAGCAGAACCAGACAAAATTGAATTTGTCATTTATTCAAGGTAGGCAGGCAAAAATTCTTTTTCCTAGAGCTCTAGAGGCAATGAGATCTTCATTTTGGAAACAGTGGCTAGATAATCTGGTGAGATATTTCCAGTGAAAAGATGGATGTTCAAAATATGCCCCCCTCTCCCCTTTTGGCAGAGGTGGGGGGGGGCTATGGGTATGGAATACTGCATATACTGTCATATGTAGTAGGTGTGGTGGATGGTTTTATCTAACTGGGTTTTTTTCCTCTTTTTTTAATCCTTTGTTACAAGTGATTTTTTGCTGGTTAGGTCTGGAAATAAAGGTGATATAAAAACAAAAAAGGAAAGACTTCCAGAAAGCAAAACTTCAGTCAGGTCTTGAACATAGACCCTGACTCAAGTCAAAGTGTCTTGTGAGTATGGCATAATGGAGAGAGTGATGGACTAAGAAGTCAGGAAGGCCTGTGTTGAAATTGCACTGACTTAGCTCTGTGACCTTGGACAGGTCTCTTCCTTCTTTCTCCCGGTCTCCATTTTTACACGTGTTCAGTGGGGGAGAATGGTCATTAGAGGACAGGATGACTAGATATTGGTAGAAGGAACAGATAGTATTAGCAGTTTAGCAGTATTAATTAATTAAAACAGGGAGCTACCAATTGGAGGTAGGCTGGGGAACTGCCCTGATTTTTCCCGTTCGAGGCAGCAGGCAGATGCTTGCCACCCCTGGTTCTCACCAGGTTCTGTATTAATTGCCTCAGGTCCCCAAATCCTGAAATTATTTATGGTTTTGGAGGTGAGCCCCAAATGACTGACTTATGTAAGGAAAGTATTTTGCCAGTCTTAAGGCACTTGAGGAATACCAGCTATCCTTCTAATGTAGCCAAAGCTGTCCCCTTCCCATAACCCCTGGAGTTCCCCACTCACTGCTCCCAGCCCCCATTCTTTGCCCTAGGGACTCTCCTTCCCCAAATCCCAACTATCTTTGCTTTCGACTTTGTCCCAAGCCAGTCCAAGGCAAAGTATGTGGGGAAAAGCTAGAAACGTTTTCTATCTTCTCCTTATCTTGTTCCTGAACTCAGAGCCCACATTTGGAGCCTTCAGCCCGTCCCTTAGTTCTGAGTCTGGCTCGCTTTCACCTTCCTGACAGTGACCCAAAAGCAACCCTAGATTTACATTTCTAGCACTGCCGCTCCTAAGCCATAGGACTCCAAAAGAGATTTTCCAAATGTCACATATAAGCCCATGCTAATATAACTCAGTGCCGTGGAATTTATTTTTTTTAATTAGTACACTCCAACATGACAGATAAGTGAGCTTTTATTGCAGATGGGATTATTACCTGTGAAATGTTTACAGGGTAAATTTCACACCAGAACACTGGAGTACTGACAGTCCCCGACCTTCCTCTGTTAGAGCATCTCCATGGTTCCAAAAATGAGCTGTTTCTCTTAGTTAGACAAGGATCTTCTGGCCTTTTAAGACAAAAAGTAGTCTGTATGTTCTGCTTAAATTACATAAAAATATAGTTATGAGGTAATGGCAAGTGAAGAAAGTGAACAGGGTGCATAACAAAAATAGAAGAAAAACATTGAATTTGGAGATCTTAAAAATGAAGAAATAGAAAATGAAGCCCCATAGGGATTTGAACCGAGGGTCATCCTGCTTCCTGGGCAGTTGCTTCATACCACTAAGCTAGGTGGCCCCATATAAAAAAACAAACCACGTTAGCACTCTGACTTGTAGACCCTTCAGAGCCTTGCTCCAAGCCAAGAGGATCATTTCAAGTCCTTTTTAGGAGGTATGTATTAACCGTGTCACTGTGGGTAAGTCATTGTATCTCTAAGTTTCCAAAAGGCAGAGCAAGTGCCAAGCTTCATTGGGATAGGGAGTTTTCTCATCCCTTAGGTCTCTAAATCAATGAAATCCCAAGTTCAGTCCCTGTTCCTTTATCTCTATAGGACTGAGTAAACATGGAGTAAACGATGTTTCTTGAAACATAAGGAGAAATCAAGTTTCCCCCTTTTTAAAGGCTCTCAGAGATCTAAGAAAAATTTCCATCACTGCTACTATAAGACTCCTCCACTGAGGTCTTCCTCTAATGACCTGTCATGGTACAGACCTGACCCAGGATTTCCGAGAGCATGGGGTGGTAGAAAGAGCATGGGCTCTGACACTTACTATGTGGCTTTGGCCAAATCACTTCCTTCTCTGGGCCTCAGTTTCTATAAAATGGGGATAATGCTTGTGTCAGAGAAACATGGGCAGACTTGAATGGATTTTGGTAGAATCAAGTGAGTAGAACCAAGAGAACAGTATACACAAAGCCTTGAATGAAAAGAACAATAAAACAAAGCTGGATGCCTTGAAATCTTGAGGGCCAATACTGATTCTGTCAAAGAGACATGCCTTTCTCCCTCTTGTGGTGGGAGCTGTGGGGAGCTGTGGGTATAAAATGTTTCCTAGGCCGCCAGATGTGGTCAGAGCTTGTTTAACTGTTTGATTTTCTTTCCTGGGAGGGGGCCATGTGAGGAGGGGAAAGTATATCTGGGAATGACTGTGGGCAAAACAAAAGATGCTCTTTTAATTGCCCTATCTGATGGCCTCTTCTCAGGCCCCATCCTTCTTAACCTCTCTTCCTGGCTCTTTTCTCCTCTCCAGGCCTGCATGACACTCTTCTCTTCTGGTTCTCCTACCTGTCTCACTGTTCCTTCTCGGTCTGCTTGGCTGGATCTTCATTAAGGTCTTGTCCATGGGCGTCCCCCAAGGCTTCTTTTCTCCTCCCTTTATAATCCATATGATATTGCCTAGGGCTTTTATCAACTCCCAAGGCTTCTACCAGATTTCTATAGCTATTGCCCTAGTCTCCTTCCCAAGCTTGTCCTGCATCAGTAACTACCTCTTGGTTATTGCAAACTGGATGGCCCATTGGCATCTCCAACTCAGAAAGTCCAAAACAGAATTCATCATCTTTCCCTGAAAATCCTCCCTTCTTCCCGCTTTCCCTACTGCCTTTGACAGCACCACCCTTCCAGTTACCCAGGCTCACAACTTTTTTTTCTTGCTAACCTCACATATCCAATCTATTGTCAAATCTGGCCATTTTTACCTTCACAGCATCTCTGAACTATGTCTCCTTCTCTCCACTCACATAGCCACCATCCTAGTTGGGGTCCTTAACACAGGTTACCTGGATTATTGCAATAGCTTCCTCATTGGTTTCCCTGCCTCAAGTCCCTCCCTACTCCAAACCATCCTTCACTCAGCAGCCAAGGGGATTTTCCTAAACTGCCCCCTCACTCCCTAAATCCAGTGGCTCCCTATTACCTTTGGGAAATAACCGAAACTTCTCTGTCTGGCATTTAAAGCTCTTTGCAACCTGGCCCCTTCTTACCTTTCTACTCTTCCTGTACTTTGCTCCCTTCCAAGCATTCTACAATCCAAGAATGCTGGTTTACTTGCGATTCCTCCAACAAGATTCAGCTGCCAGTGCTTTCCCCTTGAGATTATCTTTCAGCTACTCAATATATAATCTTGAATGTATCTAATCATTTACATGTTCTGTCCCCCATTTGTGTGTAAGCTCCTGAAGGATCTTCGCTGGGTATATGCACCCTAGATACTGGGGTCATGATATCCATAGATGCAGTGTTCATGTACCCCCAGACACAGGGACCTTGATGGACATCGAGACCCCAGGGTCTAGACACAGGGGCCTCTATGGAAATCATAGGACTCAGGGTGCAAGGCAGCTGGACCAACACACAAGGTCTCAGAGAGAGCCATTGTGGAGAGGTGAGCATATAAACAATTCTCATATCTCTATAGCTATCACCCAAGGCTCCTGGGGGCATGCCCAGGACTCAGGATGCAGGCCCCCAGACACGCAGGGTCTTGGGGAGACCCAGGGTGCAAGAGGGGCGTGTTCAGGACTCAGGATGCAGACAATCTCCTTCTACCCCTTACCATTCCCACCAACCATCAGTGCCCAAGACATGTCACTGTAGGTATTACTTTATCTCCTTGGCTTTCAGCTTTTCTTTTCTCTAAAATGAAGTTCTTGAACAAGATGCCTTTGGAGGTGCTTTCCAGCTTTAGATCTCTGGTCTCATGATTTCCCTCAGTGACTTTCCCTGGACTCCCAAGCAGAGAGAGTGACCTGGGCTCTCAGTTATAAACCCCATTTGCCAAATCCCAAGAGGGAACAAAATCACAGAAACCAGGAGAAAGGGAGCAAATTTTTATATAATTGAAAAACTACTGAATGATCCCAGAGAACTTATGATAAAATGTGCCTGCCTAGAGGGGTGGGCACTTCCAGGACAGAATATGGTTGTATTGACTGACAAGGGCATAATATGATGCATTTTTGCTTAATTATTTTTCTTTGTGACCAAGGAAGAGTTAAATTCCATGGGATGGTCTTTCCAGAAATGACTGATTTAAAAACAAAAGGTGTCAATAAATATATTCTCTACAAAAACAGACAAATGTCTAAAGTGAAAAAACAAAACCCAGTCAAGATGCCAGCATGGCCTAGGGGGTCAGTCACTTTGCCTACTATCACTGGCATTGAGCAGATGCCACCAGAGTCATCCTTTCCAACAACTATATTGGGTTCAAACTTTTTTCTTTTGAAGCAAAGGAATCATTTAGTTTCTGAAATGTGTTTCAAGCTTTTATTTTGGATGAATCAGGAAATGATCTCATTATTCAAGGCCCAGAATCTTTTCCCAGTACAATGAAATAGTCAATGTGAACACAGTTGCAACAATGCTCAGTAGCTATGAAAAACCACACCACAGTTTACAAGTTTCTGTTGGACTAGACAAATACACTACTAAAATTTTAATTGTACCAACATTTTTATATATGCAAAGAGCAAGAAATATACTTGTTATCTTAGCCATGCTTAAAGACAGCCCCTTTTGTACCTGCCTGGGTATGGAATTTCATCTCTCCTGAAATTAAAATCAAAGTGTTTGTAGCTTATTTCGGTGGGCCAAGCTGGCCCCCAAATCAATCAGTCAATTGCTTTGAGGCCTATTTCTTAAACAGCTCCACTATGTGCATAAGCAACCACTCCCTAATGTAAAAATGCATATCAGACATTTGCTGGTTAGAGAGTTTCATCTTGTTTTTGTCTGCCTAATCAGCCTTCTTCCCAAAGGTGCAAAAATAAAGGATGGCAGAAAATTTAAAAGGAAGGTAGCATCTGTACCTTCTCGCTAGGAAGAAATGGCTTTGCAAGGCTGTTATGTTTTTTTTTTTTTTAATGACAGCCTTTTTTGAGAGAAGCTCCTAGAACATTTGCACAGGTCCTCTGAGGGAAAATTACTGGATCCAATCGCCCTGTCTATTGCCACTTGGGCTAACAAGAACTAAGGTGAAACTCCAAAGGCCCTTCAACAATCCTTTTCAAGAGGGAAATGTTGTATCCCACATCCAAAAGGGAACAGTGTGAAAGCAGCTGGTCCGGTGGGCCCCTCAGACTCTCGACTCCAAAGGAAAGTCCAACATTTCTAGTCTGCTCCTCTCCCTGTCCCACAGTTTAGAAGGGCTCATCTATCTCTGTTCCCTCTGTGGGAGGCAGGTGTCAGACTTCCATGGGGTGACACTGGAATGGCAAGCCTCCTTCCCCCTCCTCCATAAGTTGGGATATAGATTTGTTCAACTAAAAAGTGAGCTCATGAACTAGGTGTCAGTGGTTCCCCCCCACCCCTTGTCAGGCAAATTGACATTCAATGTAATCATAAGAATTCAGAAACGAACTCAGCCACCTGACAGCATAAAAAAGTGGTAGATCTTTATTGAATATCCTTTTGAAACATGTATAATAGTATGGGGAAGCGATACAGCACCTCAAAACACACAATGACAAAATCTTTGACTACATGAAGAAGCAAACATCAGAGAAATGAACACGTCACAGAATTCCTGCATGGCAGGAAGGTCACTAGCACTATGCTACCAATGGCTACATCAAAAGCTAAAACTGCCATAACTAAGTGCAAACCACTAGCACATACACTAAAGAGCAAAGGAGAATATAGCTGGCTAGGAAGGAACCTGCCCGGGACACTAGAACAGGGAAGAGATCAGTTCTAGCCTGGGGGAAAACAATTTAAGGCAGTTACTCAGATCTAAGAAAACAAAACAAAACAAAACAAAACAAACAAAAAAAAAAAAACCGTGGAAATTGTTTTTCCTGAAACATAAGTAGTCAGTGTTTGCATTTGAAAAAAGGGGTGGGGGGGTGGGCAAGAGTTCTCAGTATTCATAGCTTCTCAAATAATTTCCATCATAATAAACTGAAAGTGAAATTGTAAATTTTGTTCTAGCTCTTCCTAGGAAAAAACAAAAACTTTCAAATACATATGGCAGCTCAAGTATTTCATATTAAAAAGGAATAGAGAAACAAAGACAACTAGACACAAAGCATGCTAAAGAGTTCTCAAAGTGCAATGATTTTTAACTACTGAAAAGGCAACATTCTTCTCCCTTTCAGTTTGCAATCAGTTTCCGAAACGTGACTTGGAGATGAAGCCAAGTTCCAGTTTTACCCAACAGCAGTTGGGTCCCATTTCCATTGGATGCTGGGAGTGAGCACAAGTGCGATAATAGATCTATAAATTAATTTTCATTATCAACTACAGTATTACACAAATGACACTTGGACGTGGTCAACTTGAGGGTGCTACGTCTACTGCTTACAGCGAGAAAAGCGGCTTAAATAATGCCTGAAAGGGAAAGGGCCCAACCACAAAGCTTGCTTTATGCATCACATACATGATCAAAACTTAAGCAACAATTTAGCATCTAAAGGTAATCATATCTGAGGCAGAATATTTATATGTTTCAGGAGAGGCCTCTGAAATCCCCATTCTATTATGACCACCCTCCCACCCCTAGTTCCCCAAAGAATGTGCTTGCTATGTAGATCTTTCAATATGGATAAAGAGGTTCAATACTCTCCAAAGACCTTAATGACCTGGAGGGATTTTTAAAAATTATTTCAAAGTCTCTTCTCTCCATTCTTTACAAAGGGCACTGCACTTTGCTCATCAGTCTGGCTCCTTCTGGTCCAGGGAAACATGTGACCTATCCACCCCAGCCTCTTGCTAACATTGACCCCTCCAACCTGGGTGAAACACAATCAGAGCTGAAGCCAGCCAGCACAGTTCTACAATCATGCTCTGGACCAGAATAGGCCACTTGTAATGGCACAGAAAGGCAGGACCCATGGAGTGTCACTGAAATCCTATTATCTGAAACAGACTGCCCCCAAACTCTTCTGAGAAAGAAAGACACCCCCCTCCCCATCTCAAACTAAACCTATATTCCCCAAATCTGGTATTTTGGTTAAGTGTCAAGTAACTAGAAGAATGAGTAATTCGGCCTCTTTTTGTACAGAGTTGAGAAAGGTAGCAGGGCCCACGCTATCACTATGCAGGGGGCTGGAAACAACGCCACTCCACAAAGTGCAGGCAACAGGGGATTTTTTTAAAGTCAAAGAACTGCTTGTTCACAATCTGTCCTGTACAGAATACATATTCTTACTATGCCATATAAACAGGATTTATACAGCTTCAACAGTCAGATACATGCATTGGACTTGGTAGGTAGTACACATTTCTTCACAATTGCGTATGCAGATTTTACAGTCAGGTTAGAGAGCAACAGACATGTTAAGCTGGCCCATGCCTCGCATTATCTAACATGTTTAATGGGGGCTCAGAATCATCCATTGGAAGAACCAGGCGGGTTCCCCGAATTACAAGTTCATGGTCCCCAAAAGCAAGTTCCCGATCCAGGACATCTTCAGAAGTGTTTCCCATAAGCCTCCTGGGAGCACTGGCTGACATTGAGTCAGTGCTAACAGTAGAATCGCCATACGTCAAGCTAATGTCGCCATCATTCAAGATAAGATCAGAATCATCATCTTTCAGCTGTTCCTGATTCTAAACAAAAAGATAAAACAAATGGTACTTTCAAGGCAATTTTCTTATCAGAAGACCAAACTGTAAGAGTCACAGGTGAGCCAGGTCCATGAAAAATATTATTTACTTTCATATAAACAATGCTTAGAAATAAGCTATCCTTGATATACTTAATTCTGAAGATATGATAAAAAAAAACAGCAAGCAGCCTCAACACCAGACCATTGGATCTCCTAGGTCAACAACTGAAGGTTCTAATGATAACTGTCTTTAACTGTAAATTGTTTTGCAATGAATATGTCCCTCATAGCAGTAAGGAAATGTTAAAAAAAAAATCAAACAAACAAAACGTGGGTCAAACAATCAGTTTGCCACCCTGTACTTTCCCCCTACCGTTCCTGGTTCTGTCCTCTGGGGCCTAGAAGAACACTAAACCTTCATCCATTTGACAGCCTTCAAATACTCAAAGACAGTGTCATCTCTTTCCCCTCCCCCCAACCTGCCCTTCCTCAGGCTAAACAATCTTAGTTCTTTCTATGTCATGCTTGTCAGGTATCTTGTCATCCTGGCCACCATCCTCTGGACACAACATCTCTCTAAAATGTGGTAGCCAGAAGTGGACACCACCTTCTAGAAGCATACAGGGCCTCAGGGGAGAAAGATACTTTGCAAGCCCAGGTGGGAGTTATTACCATCAATATCTGACCACATCCATCTTGGCTGAGATGATACCCTCTGTTTCTTCAACAGTTGGGAATCTCTTGTCCCGAAACAGCTGAGATAAATATGCTATTCCATGGATTCTTTTTAGAGGGTAAGTCTGGGATTAGAAGGTTGGGTTTCAGATGTGAAAAAGAAAACTATTTAAAAATCAGACTTCTTTCCTAAGTCTGGTCCATGCATCAGTCACCTAAGCTCTAATGCTTAGAATCAAATGTGAGTACACACAAACCCCAAACTGGAAGGTAAAGAAACAGAGGGGGTCTAGACGATGCCTTGACATGCTCATGGCTCCAACAAGAAGGAAGAGAAGTTGTGTCCAAGATCCACAAGAGTAAAAGCACACCACCACACACCATCTGTTACTCACAGGAGATTCACAAACAGGAACTGACATCCTCTGGCCACTTTGTGGATGAGGATAGAAAAAAGACCTAGCCTGGGACACATAGTGCAAAGCTGGATACCAACCCAGGTGCCACTAGAAGACTCCAGGCTTCAAAGACAGGACTTGGCACTGCTTTATTCTTACTACCCATTAGACTTTCAGTTGGAAACACACACAAAGGTTTCTGGGCATGCTCAAATGGCCCATTGGCTAAGTAAAAGGTGATCACTTCCTTAAAGCCCATGCCCACTTTGTTAGTTCAAAGAAAAAGAAAAAGTCCAGGGACCAGAGAAGATGAGGTTGGGTCCAGCAGAGCTGAGAACTACTTACTTCATAAGCTTGAGGGCTCGTCAGACATCTTGCAAGGGGTCCACAGAAACTAGGGAGTGTGGAAGTAAGAGGTGGCCCGCTGTGGGTCAGGAGCGGCTTCAGATAGCTGTGCTTGTTAAGGGAGAAAGAACCTCAAACGTCCTTATTAATCACACCAAAATGCCCAACTTATTTAATGGAAGAAACAGATACCCAGAAAGAGAGCCTGAATCATTTTAAAGTTACTCCTTAATTAACTAAGGAAAAGGAAAAGGAAAGGTTCTGCTAATCAATTCATCATCTGGAGAAAGACAGTAGCTTTGATCACGTGACTTGTGGACCTGATTAGTAAGTGGCAAAACCAAGCTCTCCACCAAAACCTGAGTGGAAACCTTATAATTATTGCTCAAAAAGCTGTCAAAGGGGAACCAAGCCAATTCCAAAGACCTCTCTAAATTGTTTTTTTTTAAATTATATCCTTCCATCACTAGTCTAGGTTTAATATTCATTTTTCCCTCTCAAAAAGAATATCAAGGGGCAGCTAGGTGGTTCAGTGAATAGAGCATTGGCCCTGGAGTCAGGAGGACCTGAGTTCAAATCCAGTCTCAGACATTTAACACAAAATAGCCCTGTGACCCTGTGCAACTCACTTAACCCTGATTGCAGAGCCTTCCCCCCAGCCAAAAAAAAAAAAATCAAATTATCATGAGACAACTAGCAGCCCAGAAGAGGAAATGACAGTATAAAGTACACTCAACCCCACCCAGCCCTCCAAATCACTTTTCAAGGACCCAGCATTCAGAAATAATTAAATCATTCTACAAGTCTTTATCATGACTATTTAACCCAAAGAAATAGACTAATGCTTTCATGAAAATGCAACTGGTTGGGACAGTAATCTGCCCTTTTGAAATTCTCTCCGTGAATAGTGAATAAGGTCCCCATCCCTCCCCCTCAAGGCAAACCAAATTGCCCACCTACGTTCAGAGCTAGAAAGTCAATTTTTTCAAATAAAGTGTAAGTTCCCTAGGGGCAGGCAGAGTCAGTCTCACCAGGCTTGTATTCCCAGTGCCAACACAAGGCCTGCCACATGAAAGGCACTGAATAAATACCTGTTGAATTATCTGGTACGAATAAAGATTTCACAACCACTGCGTTTATAAACCTGAAGTAAAGACGGCCAAATTCTGGTAAAATTTGCCCATCTATTAAAATATCCCCTCTGGTAAAATTTGCCCATCTATTCAAATATCCCCACATTCCAACAGATCTCTGTTGTCATCGGCTTGGCCATCCCCACCAGTGATGAAGATCACATGCTATCCACTGTGCCCATCCCATGGCCTCTTGGGTAGGTCTCCTAAGTTTGCCACAAGGAGGAAGGGATAAGGGAGGTGCTACTAGATTTGCCAGCAGCTGTCCAATTTAAGGAAAGAAAAAAAATGGAAGGGGGCAGTTAGGTGGCACAGTGAACAGAGCACCAGCCCTGGAGTCAGGAGGACCTGAGTTCAAATCCAGACTCAGATGCTTAACACTTACTAGCCATGTGACCTTGGGCAAGTCACTTAATCCCAACTGCCCAGCCTTCCCTCTTCCAAAAAGAAAAAAAAAAGAAAAAAGAAAAAAAATGGAAGGCCATATAAGCCAATCTGTAATTCTCACCAGTGTCACTGGTATTACTGAGGTGATTTAAGTCTTGGTGCCCAAGAGAAGTATATAGAAAAACATGCTGTCCTTCTTTTAAATAGCATGCCTTTACACGAGGATGATTTTGTTATTTCATATCATACATTATCTAAAATGTATACTTTGCTTAAAAAGTAAGATTTACAGAGAAGGCACTCAAATATTTGTTCAATGAAGTAAAATGGATGAAAAACATTAAAGATCCAGAAGGGCCCTCTGTCCCAAATGCTGCTAAAATTGCTGCTTCTGATTTAATTAACATTAAACAATTTTGCAAAGCCAGGGCTCTCTCCCTAATGGAGGCCTTAATGCACCACAAGAACTTAGGTGTTCTTGCTTCTTGTAGCAATTTGCTTTCCAAGCAAGGGTCCATTATGTTACAAGGTACTGCAGGCTTTTGGCCAAATAGACAAGGAGAAAAAAATGAGTGCTTGCTCTCTTTTCAAAGCTTTCACTGTTTAATTCAGGGGTTCTTAACCTGGGGTTCCTCTGGAAAGAATGAAAGGAGCCCCAAGAACGTAGATGGGGAAAAAAATGACATCTTTATTTTTACTAACTGGTTTCCTCTGTGGTCCTATGAATGTTATTTTATGCATTTGCAAACATGATTCTGAGAAATGGCCCATAGGCTTCATCAGACTGCTCACAGGGTCCAAGGATTAAAAACAGGGAAAAACTATGGTTCTAACTAAGGATGCCGGATTTCAGGCCAGAAGAACTTAGTTCAAATCCCAGCCTTGAATCCCAGTACTGTTACATGCTACCTGGAAGACCTTGGAAGTCACCTCACCTTTCTGGGCCTCAGTTTCCTCATCTGTAAGCTGAAGGGGCTGGACTAGATGGTCTCTCACACACAGAAAGGATGAGGGCCATCTTATGTGTTTACATATTTCCTAGGTGTATCTGAATGCTAGATAACACCAAGTTCTGGTAAACAAGACTTGAGAAACCCAATTATGAAAGTGAATTTTATGATCCTTCCCTCTGTTCAATTGTCAGCTTAAACTGCAGGAAATTAATTTTAATCAATATTAATAAGGAACTCACTCAAGAAACGTATGGTTTAAGCAGGAGCAACACTGTCAAAAAGTGTGTCTAGGAAGGACTGTAGTCTAGGGGACACACACACAGTTTAGAAACCTAGGAATAAATTAAAATGGTCACTGTGGTGGCCGTAACAAGCTGGAAAATAAGGCTTATGTGACCCACAGAGTTAGAGCTAGAAGGATCCTTAGAAATTATGGAATTCAACCCCCTCATTTTACAGAACAGAGACATAGGAAGGGAAAGGGACTGCCCCAGCTTAAGAAAGCTAATAATGGGCAGGGGGCAAAATTGGACCCCTGGTCCTCGAACCCCAAATCCAGTGCTGTTAACATTCCACTGCTATTCTAGTGTTCTTTGGGAAAGATCAAGAAAAGCATTTGCACTGCTGATAAACCAAATTCTTAAAGGTTTTTCATCATCCTCCATTTTTGAGTCCTGACCAATAAAAAGCTTCCTAAATGACATCTACAATGAAAAAAAGTAGATGAAAACTGCATACTGCCCAATTATATACTATGTGTGTCTGTCTACACACACACACACACACACACACACACACACACACACACACACACACACACACTCACTCTCACACATCCTGGACAGCCAGATGGGTCACTATACTCAGGGAACTGAACAGTGCTTTCAATGATCCCAAACTGTTCAATGTCACAAAATCCCATCTCTTTTAATGTCAGTATGTAAAGCCACTTGTCTATAAGTTATAGTCTCCAGAGAATCAAAATCACAAGCAATGCCAAATAGCAATGGGGAAAGATAAATAACAAATACTGGGGGATCTGTGGTCAAACAACTTGGGAGTCCTAGCTCTATCACTGACTACCTGCGTGATGATGGGCAAGTCATTTTCCCTCAAGGAGCCTCAATTTTCTCATCTGTAAAGTGGGAATGATAACATCTCATGGCACTGTTGTCAATTATCACATGAAAACGCTTACAAAGAGAAGAGAAAACCATCTTTATACTGCTTGTGGCTTTTGGTTTTAGTGCCTTAAGATCGTCTTATGTAAGAAGAACTGAAGCTAGACCTTGCTCTCTCCTCATAATGGGGGAGGGGAAAAGCCAAGAGTAGCCAAGCTGGGATTCTCATTGTCCACCCTCCACATCCTCCTCAATTTAAGGATACTTATGGTCAAAGTTGTACCACATCCTGAAGAGCCAAGCACTTTCAGCTTTTGTGTTCCTTCTTTCACTCTCTGGGAAGCCCTGTGACCAGAGGAGAAAGAGATTAGGCCAATGGAACAACTGGTTATTGACACCCATGCTGTCTCAAAGATTTGGGAGGGAAAAATTCCCTACTCTGTGAAGGGTCATTCAGATGGGACCCGACATCCCTCTTTGCTATTCCCACTGCCACCTGCTGGGTTGTAGCCCTTGCCACCTCTCCACCCATGACAGAAACTCTGATCTACCAACACCCTAGCAAATGTGTCCAGCAGCAGGCCATGAGGATTGCCCAGTATGCTCTAGGGATCTATGCTAAGCCCAGAGAGCGCACAGTCTCCTCAACAGCTGGCTAGCTTATCAATTAGCAAGGTGAAGTTCATCAATTGATTTCTTTTCATCCTACCATGGAGGCAAACAAACCAAGGTTCGGTTCAGACCAGAAGAAATGTTTTGAAACTAAATACAACACAAACTGTCCAAGCTTTTATAATACTATACTAATATTAATAATTATATATAATACTATATATAATAATATTTTTCACCTGTCATCCAGATATTTAAGTAACCCTTAAGATAGAAAAAAATGAGTGAATCTGTACTGGGCGATGGGACTTGGAAGCAAATGATCATCAGAAAGAAGTCTGTTAGAAACCTGGATTTTAACTGAATAAGACTCTACAGATTTATTCCTGTACCTCAAACAGTACTCCACTCAGAAATGTGGCTGGTGTCAGGACCAAGAGATTCTAGCACCATTAAACAGGTAGACTCAAAGATTTCTGGGTAATTCTGAAGGGCTGATGCTGGTCGCCCAGTCTGGTATCCTGGAGTCAGGAAACCTTGAGTTCAAGAACGTCCTGTCTCTGATACAGCCTGACTAGATCCTGGGAAAATCACTTAACCTCTTAATAATAGCTCACACAACTTTCTCAAGACTAAGTTACTCATCTTCATGATGTGGAAGCCAGACAGACAAAGGGACGCCCCCAGCAGAGTCCAGCCTTAGTGCACAAATCCAAGTGGAAAAAGGCCCCCCTTGCCAGAGCCCTAAAGCACTGCTCTCCTCTCCAAAGGTGGTGTAGAGATAGGAGATAGGAGAGCCATCACCTTGGATACCAAGATTCCAGCTATGCTTTGATTCCTGTCACACAGTAGGAAAGGCAAGGAACAGCTTCATGTAAAGCTAATTAAAGGAGTCAAGAAACCAAGCTTCCATATGATGGAGGTTTGACTTACTTTCATTATAAGTAACTTCACATCAGACAAAAACATCCATGTGTACTTACCAGATGATCCTGGTCTGAATCAACTCCAACCCTAAAGGAGGAAACACAAATGTCAGATGACAATCTGGGCTTTTAAACAGGTGGCAGCTCATTTTCTTAACACAGGCAATGTGACAGTATAGGACAGAGGGAGTACTAGGTTTGGGAGGGGAAGGACTCTGCCCCTTGCTTGCCACCTGTGGCTCTTGGAAGTCACAAACTGTGTGGACATCAGTTTCTTCATCTGTAAATTTGGGTTTTTGCCTGGACCTAGGATTGACCTTCCCTAACTCTTCCAGTTACTGTGCGCTTTGCCAATGCAAATTGTCTTCTATTTTGGCATCTTTCCAAATGTTTTATTCCCCAGTAAAGTGGTGATACCTCAAGGCCTGGGACAGGTTTTTATTTTTGCCTTTGTAACCCCATGAGTCAACTCGGTACTCAACAGAACTGATTTCATCAGTGCATGGGACCCCTTCCAATGAAGTAGATGACAATTTTAATGAGCTTTATTATTTTATTTTCTTTTTTGGTCTATGCCTCTGATTTGCTTGGCATAGGAAACTCCTGATGTGGAAACTCCTTCCACTCATGAAGATCAGTAATTGAGTCTTAGGAGAGTTGTGTGGGCTATTGAGAGGTTAAGGGACTTGCCCAGGGTCACATAGTCAGGCTGTGTCAGAGAACCCAAGGCTTCCTGATTCCAAAGTCAAAATATCAAGAGTCATATGAACATGCCTTACCAATTTCAAAGGGTTTTGGTGGGATCAAAATGAAATTAATGTGAAAATGGCAGCCCTTATTATCAAGCCATCATTAATAAAAATAGCTTAGATTCCAAATCTGGCAAAAAATTGCCAATCTTACTAGAGGAAAGAGAGAGGAAAGAAGGAACCCACCATGTACTTAGGCAGCATTTTACACATAGTATCTCATTATGTTCCTCAATCTCTTCAACTAATATAAAAATGACATTTCTTCCCTGGAAATTACAGTACTACCATATCTCAGGTCTGGAACAAGGAAATTACTGTCTCCTCTTTAAAAGAGGCTACTTTAATGGTGCTATTCCAAAGACAAGAGGAAAAAACACAACAAAGTATTTAGGTAAGTGAGATTTCTTTCTAGCCTCTCAAGATAATTTCCACCATCATCAAATGCTGCAACAGAAAAATGCTAGGTCTCTGTCAAAGGCTAATGGACAAGCCAGCTGTGGGGCAGGGCAGTCATTTCTGACTTTCTAGGATGTGTTCAAAATGATGGCTAAAACCACAGAAAATGACTGTTCCATGTGTTATTGGAGGACTAGAGCAAAGCCTAGTGGAAGAAAAAGATCAGAGCCCTAGTTCAGATGGAGGGGATTCTAACAAAGGTGTGGTCAGAAGCTCACTGTTTATGGGTTTTAAAACATCAAAGGGCTGCTGTCCATAATCTACATATTAAGAGAAGATTCTAAGCAAATCAATAAATGTAAAGTGACACCTAGTGGTCGTGGAGAGTCATCGCACTTAGAGTTATCACACAGGGTCCAACATTTCCACCCTTGGGAGGGGACAGAAGTAGTTTTAAATCTGCCTCAAAGATCTTATTTGCGGGGATGAAACTCATATACATGAAATAGAGAATACAAAATCCCATAAACTCAATTGTATGCTATAGGACCAGGGGGAGGGTGGAGCCATATGAAGGCAGGTGAGAGTTTAAACTCAGTTTGGGGGGTTGTTTGCATTGACTTAGCCCTTCCCCCCTTAAAAAAACACCTTTTGAGGAATTAATTTAAGAGAATTTAGGAAACTATAATTATCCCTTTAGTGATAACTCTTTAAGTAAGTATTAGCATCTCACTCAATGGCTTTTCATGGGAAAGAAGAGCTTAAGGCTGCTAATTTTGAAAAACACTGAAGGTATTTCCCATTGGCACAGATGTACAAATGACTGTCTCGGACACAGTAAAAAGCAGGTGTCTCAGTGACTGATCTGGATTAAAAAAAGACTTCACCAGCATTAGGTAGGCATGGCTAGACTGGACACCTGGTTTTTAGATCCTTTTCCAGAAAGGAAGGGAAAGAGAAAAGGAAAGGAGGTAAATTGGACTTTTTTTAATGGACCATGTTGTTTTCTCTAGTCAATGTTGTAGATTTGGGGAGCTCAGTAGGTTCCTAGGGCATATGAAGTCTCAGCTAGTACACATAGTTAAAACCTATAAAGGCTTTAACAACCCAGGCTGCTGTTTCCATAGAAACAGATGTGGGACTAGGGAGATGAGAGGGAGCTTTCAAAGTAAGTACATTTTCAAATATTAAAAACAAAAGTCTTCCAACTTTAACCTTGGAGTTCTTGGTCACAAACAATGCTATTCTTTATTATAAAATTCTTCTACAAACTCACAATCAAATAAAGTGTCTGAATTTTAATTTAACATTCCAACACTAAGGCATCTAGTTTGCACTTACCGGATGTTCAGACATGACAACATGGCCGTGGTGCCCCCACCAAACACCCACACAGTAAAAAACACAATCAGGAGTGTTGTGCTGAACATCATCTGCCTGGCATAGGTGGCAGTGTCCCGAATGGCCAAGGCAAAGGCCATGGCACCACGAAGGCCTGAAAGGAAACAAGGGATTATTTTATGCTATTAACCATCAACCATGGGAGCTACAAGAAATCCACATAAGCAAAAGGATTTGGGGGAAATGCGAAGCCACAGACAATGATCTTTTTTTTTCGAGTATACAGTGTTGACTATCATTCATCTTCCAAGTCCCCTTCTCCCACTTTCTACCTAACAATGCCAAGTAAAACATTCTGGGGAGTTAGTGTCAAAGTATGGTGGAGTCTGGTTACAATAGGTCAATGACATTACTGCCAAACCATACTCCTCAGGACAAAGTTATATAGCATAGAACTATATTCCCACTCCCCCAAGCCCAGCAGAATGAAAGATCTTTACAAAAAGGGACTGGTTCGTTGTCTTTGTAGCCACAGTCCCTGGACCAGTGCTCTGCACAAAGGAGGCATTTAATGAATGCTTGTTGAATGTAATCCAACTAAACTAGGGATTGAGAGTTAAAATGAGAAAAAATAACGGTAGAGAAAGGGGCATAATTCACCATGAAATAACATCAATTGATTGACTTTTATTAAGTACCTACTAGGTGCCAGACACTGTGCTAAGCTCTGGAGATATAAAAAGAGGCAGACAGTCCCTGCACTCAAGGAGCTCACAATCTAATAGATATTTCACCATAAATTCTAACTTCAATACCCAAAATACACGAAGGTGCTATGATTTCATCAGTGTAAGGAATTTTTCACACGGCTGCAGATAATCCATCTGAGGAAAGATTGGAATGCAGGGCTTCCTATCCACTACACCACAGCTGCCTTTATTGTCACTTCAATAATTCAATGGATTTGATGTCACTAGCAGCCATTTCCATTTAGAAGATCATTTCATATTCTGTGTGGTGGCTTGGGGAGGAAAAAGGGAAGAGGATCCCATACTTACCAGCAAACATCATCATATGTTGAAAATTTGATCCAATCTTATTTCTTCTGCCCAAATTAAGCAAAAAGGACAAGGGATAAATATTGGCAGCTCTTCCCAAGAAAATGGCAAGCTAAACACATTAACATGTTAAGGAACAATCTCTTCCACTTGTTTAAACTTCTTTGTTAAAATGATGCTAATGGTGATGAGACAAAGTCTGAGGCATTGAATTCAAATTCTAAAGCAAGATAAATTATGAAAAGGGACAGTTTGGGTACACCTGGATGCAGGTAATCACTAAAGCCCAGTATGGTTACACTGAGAACAAATCACTTTAGACTAACCTAATTTCCTTTTTTGACAGGATTATCAGACCAAGGGAAGGCTGTAGCTACAGCTGAATTTCAGCCGGGCACTGGATGAGATCATTTACGATATCCTTGCAGAGGAGATGGTTAGATGTGGCCTGGACGATAGTATGGTTAGATTCAGAACTGGCTGACAGACCAGAACCAAGAAGTCTTTCTGATTAATGGAGCAAAGACAACTGGATGGAAGTCTCAGTCTGGGGCTCTGTTTTGTTCAGCATTTGATGATTTGGAGAAAAGGCAAAGATGGCATCTTTATAAAATCTGTAGATGAGCCAAAGCTGAGAAGGATAGTCAGTACACTGAGATCCAAAAAGATCAACAGGTCAAAATCACGGGCTGAATGAAGCTAAGAAGATTAATTTAAACAATGCTTGTTGTTTTGTCCTTTTCAAAGGGGACGAATGACACCACGGGTGATGTCTTGAATTGTGCACAAATTGGATTTAAGTGAGGCACAGTTGCACAAAGTCATCAGCCTGTCTCTCTTCCTGAGTCACTGAAGTCTAGTGGCAAGACAAAAGTCAAGACAACTGGAAATGGCTCTACATGCAGTGGGTGACACTGACATGTTCCATGTCTAACCAAGCTCTAAAGCACTCCACAGTGCCAGCTTCAGCCCTTCATGGCCATTAGAATAAATTGTTCTCATCTGCCCATTTTGCTGAGGAAGTCTTCCTGTGCTTAGAGTAAGCACTCCCCCCCCCCCAACTTAACACTTGGGTTAAAAGAAAAATCAATTGTACAAAAATTAGAAAGGGGACATGCCTGGAAGGTGGTTCCAGGAGATTCTACTGAACTGAAAGCCCAATGTGAGGTAGCAATGTGATATGATGGCTAAAAATTTATAATTTAATTAAAAAGGAAAATAAAAGCTTACAATTATATGGTTTAAAAATGCTTTTCTCATCACCCTGTAAGATAGGTGGCAGATAAAGAAAATGAGGCTCAGAAACTTGGAAAAGTGGCTTGCCAAAGGCCACACAACTGACACATATCAGTGCTCCAACTCCCACTTGGGTTGTCTGGCTCTGAGGCTGGCCTCACTTTCTAGAACAGTACAATGGACAAATTTTGGAAATTTGAAAAAATTTAAAATTTTTGAAATTTGAAAAAAAATTTTTAAAAATCCAAAAAAATTTTTGGAAAAATCTGGAGTTCAGAACAATCTTGCTGCCCTGATCAGCCCACAGCTAGGAATCATGTGTTTAGTGCCAGGTATATCTGAGATAGGACAAAGACAACTTGTGTATCCAAAGGAGGCTACCAGCATGATGATGAGGGATCAGATGAAAGAAGCTAGACCATGAGGACAGCCTTCAAATGGATGAAGAGCTCTGATCCTTTTTGCAAGACTTGTCTTGCTTGGCCCCAGAGAGCAGAACCAGGACCAATGTAGTTAAGTCATCGAATGAGATTTTAAATCAACATAGGGGAAAACCTTCCTAACAATTACAGGGAGAAGAGGCTGCCTTGGGGGCTGGAAGAGCAAGCTCCCTTTCACTGGAGGCTGGATGCCCAGCTAGTGAGGACACTGCTCTAGAAGCAGGGTATGGCAAGGCCTTTAAAGTCCCTTCCAATGTTAAAAATTCTAACTCTACAAACTTTCTGACTGTCGATCACCTATTGAAAATTCACTAGAAGATAAATGAAAATCTATTTTGAAAGAATTATACTAAAAAAAAAGTCTAAGGGAATACCAAAATCGACTCATTTTACTTGACAATTTTGGTAGAATGAAAGTGTTTCCCTGTCCCATTTGTTAGGCATTGACTTCTATTTCCTCTTAACTGTCCCTTCCTCAGGATATAGCACAGGGAACCTTAATTACCTTGCCCTTTTAAGATCTGGAGTGGCCCTGATCCAAATGTAGCCCGCTTGTCTGGCTGCTAAGAAAGGGCTTACGTGCAAGCAGACAAAGTTTAGCTAGGAAGCGTATTTTTACATCTTTTCTGAAGACCCAAGGGACACAGAGCTCAAATGAGAAGAAAAGATATTTGACAATTCCACCTTGTTGTCATAGATAAATTATAGAATTATTTTGTCACTCTGCTATGTAGGAAAATCGAGCAGAGGGAAGTGGAAGAGGCCAAGGGAAAAACAAAGCTCAGGGCCTAGACGGGCCAACAAGGAGGCCCAAGTAAACACTCTTTTATGATCATCAAAGGACAACCTGCCCCTCTGAACAGAAGGGGTTTTCTTCAGATTTTCTTGTTTCTAGCTTGGTTACCTGCTTCTGCCTCATTCAGCTTTTCTCACTGACTGGAAACATTTGTTTAGTGGGCTTCTTGCCCAGTCTTTACTCTTCCTTGGTAATCGATCACCTGTTTTATGGCTGAATTTACAGAGCAGCATTTCTGGAACAAGAGCAGTCCCTTCACTACACATGGCTAGCAAAGAAAACTCCTGAGTCTCGATGCTGTTGTCCCTCTTCATGCTGCATACCCTACCTTCAGAGACTGTGTCATTGCCTGCGATGTCCCCATAGCCCTATCTCTCCTAGTGCCCTATAAGGGAAGAGAAGAGGGAGAAAGCTGAGGAAAGAAGTAGGCTGGGAAGCAATGAAGACATGTGCCAGGCACTGCATTGGGTGGACCCCATCCTATTCTTATCTCTACAGGATGACTGCAGTCCCGCTTTGCTTTGTTCCACCCATCTGGCTGCCACTATTCTCCTAGGATCAACTGCCCTCTTCCCAACCCCCCAAGGTGAGAGGAATGAAGAATAGGGTGAGAATCAAGCTGCTCCTGATCACCAGCCCTCTAGCCCCTCTCCCTCATCTAAATTTGTCAACTAAGTGGCAATATGCACTTTTTTTTCGGCCATTTGTTGAAATGCAGGGAATTTCTGGCTGAAGATATGCTTTAGAAATCAACATCTCTCTGAACAAATTTGAGAACAAGGTGGGGAATGGAAATTCCTGGTATTTTTGGCCTGAAGAAACCGTATATACATATATTGTAAATGCAATCTTGTGCCCTCCCCAATCCTAATCAGTGCAATTGCAAAATGCTCTCCCAATCTCACCAGACAAGCAAGGATACAAAAGCACCCACCACGAAAGTCGGGTTAAAGACGTGGTTCTGGAAAGTGAAGAGTGTCAGTCCCATGTACGAGAAGATGAAATTTTCC
Source organism: Gymnobelideus leadbeateri (assembly GCA_011680675.1). NCBI lineage: Eukaryota > Metazoa > Chordata > Mammalia > Diprotodontia > Petauridae > Gymnobelideus > Gymnobelideus leadbeateri. Next base: position 47,467 of record WOXC01003535.1, on the reverse strand, counting down.
GCCAAGAAATTGAGAAGCTCAAACAACTAAAAAAAATGGTTTTAAAAATGTTTTCTAGGGAAAACATATCTAGGGGAGATATAAAGTTACATTATCTTCAACCATGCTTGAATCACATAAGACAAGTGCTCATTCACATATCTTAAAAACTAAGAGAAGACCACCAAGTATGTGGATCTACCCACTCCAAACCCCCCAAATTCCCAGGAGTCATCTCCACTCTTTGTAGCTTCCTAATTTCTGCCAACCAACAGCATCCTCCTCCTCCTAGTCATCTTTGGATCAGCATTACAGAACTCTGCTGGGCATAGGAGAAGGAAGGAAAAGAGTTTTCCACTTCTTTCTTGGAAAGTTTCTTGGACCCCACCTCATAATTGTTGCTCTCATCTGAGTGTAAACCAGGGGTGGGGAGCCTGTGGTCTTCCAAATCCTTAAGTGCAGCCTTTTGACTGAATCTAAATTTTACAGTTGGTTTCTCACCCTCCTGGGAGCCAGCCATTGTAAGAGGTAGAATCCTCATTTTATGGATGAGGAATCTGAGGCTCCAAGACATTAGGGGATTTGCCCATGGTTTCCTAGCTACTGTCAGAGAGAGGTGGGATTGGAACCCAGGTTCAAATTGCTTTCAAGGTTAGCACTCAAAAAGTTCTGCTATGTTGCCTCAGGATCCAGGTTCAAGTTTGTTACCAGGTAATCACACTTGGCCCAGGGACACAGCCTATACTTGTGTCCAATGGTATTATCACTCATGTATGCCTAGTCACTGGTGAGATGACTATCTCCCTGAAGGGTGGGAAGGCAGGCAATCACAGCTTGGGCTACTTTATATTCTCCACACTGGCTAACGTATATTTGCTGAGGGACTAAATTCAAGGATGGGGAGGGCTCCCATGCTCTGCCTTTTTTGATAAGGCACTGAAGGAAAAGGGCTGGGCTGACACTTTTTAATCACTGCTCCCAAGCAGGGGTCTTCTGCTCGTACTCACGGTTCCAAAGATATCATTGTGGTCTTTCTGGTCCGGTCATTCCCCATTCCTCTCCTCACCCTTCCCCCCATCTTACCATCCTTCAAGGTCCAGCTCAAGTTCTCCCCCTGACACATCCACACGACCTTCTATTACCACACATCTTCATTATCTGACAATCAGGATCACACAGTTTGACTGCATGAGTCTTTTTTCACTATCTGGGCTATACGGAAAGAACTCTCCTCTCTCCCCCCCTTATTCTTTCTCTTTCCCTCTATCTCTTTCCTTCTCTTTCTGTCTCTGCCCCCCTTTCTGTCTCTCCCTCTATTTCTCTCCTCTCCCTCCTCTCTCCACTCATCTCTTTGCTTCTCCCTGTGTCTCTCTCTGTTTCTGCCCCTCTCTTTGTCTCTCCTCCATTTCTCTCCCTCATTCCTCCCCCCCTCAGTTTCTTTCTTTCATATCTACCCATTGTGCCTAGCCAAAATGCTGGCCTCACAGGTGAACTAAATTAATCTGTAAAAAGGAGGAATCCAGGTTTAAAAAACAAGACATTTTATTAAAACTACTTTGTCTCTGAGTTGAAAGGAAAACCAGTGTCTCTTGGAGCCACGAACTCAATTCCTTAACAAGAAAAATGTCTTTGCTGCTGCTTCACTAATGGTCCTAATCACTTAAGCAGCCTGAGAACACTTACTCTCTCCACACGGCTGTAATCAAGTACAAATTTGTATCTAGCACATTTTTCATCCATTGTCCTCCCTTCCTCATTAGTCTGCAAATTGGAGGGCCCAGGCACTGCCTGATCCCCACGGATACCCTGCCCATGGACTCATTCAAGACACTTTTGTGGGGGCTGCTCCATCACTGCTGGAGCCCCCTCCTGCTCCCAAGGCTGCAGCATCCCTGCAGATGTCAGTGATGAGACAACAACAGAGAGGGGGAGGCAAGTTAGCCTTTCCTGGACCTCCCAGAAGCAGCCCCTTTCAACTTGCTCAAAGCTGCTCCAGAGGGAGGACCGTGAAGGGGCCAGGGAGGCTCATGGTCCTATCCAGCCTAACCCCACCCACCCCAGGGAGCTACTGTTAGGGGTCAGGCCAGACTGGGCCAACAAGATTTAGACCACGAAGGTGGTTTGGGCAACCAATCCAAAGGCTGCTACTTGACAGAGAAGCAAAAAATTCTGAAATAAGTTCCAAAGTCTCTCTTACCTGCTTGGTTCTATGCTGCGAATCCGGCGACAAGTTATTGTATGTATAGTGTGCTTGTGTGATGCCACAAAACAAGACTGCAACTACACCTGCAGGGAGGACAAAGTCCAGATTTAGCTAAAAAACCCTTACTAGCAAAAAGGAACTTTTTTATTAGTTCCCCTAATGCTGCAACCCTCTCATGGTTTCATGTGAAAAGCGATTTTACTTTCTAAAGCAAAAATAGGGGAAAAAACCCCACAATCTTGAGAAATGTGCTTTTGTACTTGGTGAAGGGCTCACTCTTCCTTCTCACCTTCCTTTGTGGGAGGTGGGAGAGGGGAGGGAGAGCAGTCAGCCCAGCCATTCCCTCTCAATGTTGAAAACCACAAAGGTAATATGACCTACCAGTGAAACCCCAGGCTTCAGCCAGAAGGAAAGTACTCCAGGACATCAAGAAGAACAGGCCTGTTTCCAGCAAGTGGAACTCTCGTAGTTTGGTGAACTTGGTCACGTAAGACTGTTAAGGTTGGTCTCAAAATGATGAAATGCACTTTAATTTCAGCATGAATAATTGGCAAGTTCCTATCCAATACTCAGATACTTTCTCTACCACCTCCCAATGTTATTAAAACAAAGTCTAATTAATGTAACAAAAAAATGTAGTGAACAAAATCTAACTAACGTAACAAAAAAAACCCCAAAACATGAAAAATGTTGTGTCTGGGTCTCGATCAAAGCTGCTTAACCTGGGAGTCAGTGAACTATTGAAAAAAAACAACAACCTTTTGATCACTATATTTCAATATACTAGGTTTCCTTGGTAATTTTTAAAAACGGGGTTTTGAGAAAAGGTCCAAAGGCTTCTCCAAGGGGTCCAGGATACCAAAGGTTAGGAAGCCAAGGGGCAGTCACAGCATCAGGAAGCCCCTAACCTCATGGAGAGGGGGGCTCATAGTCTCTTCTTCATAAAAGAAACTTACCATTGGTATACTATTTTTTAGGGCAATTGGGGTTAAGTGACTTGCCCAAGGTCACACGGCTATTTTTTTGTGTCAAGTGTCTGAGGCCGGATCCTAATCCAGGTCCTCCTGACTCCAGGGCTGGTGCTCTATTCACTGTGCCACCTAGCCACCCCGGTATACTATTTCTAATTAATCAAAATGCTTTTTAGGCTTCTAGTTTCTCCCCCAAATATGGGCAGGACAGAACATAGAGATGAGAGCAGCAGATCACAATAAACTACGACTGAGCTTTCTTACACGCATGTCAAGACAGTCCCCAAGCTAAAATTGAGTAGTTGTATTAGCCTTGTGGATTTTCCAAAGCATTTTCACAGCTCATTTTATCCTATAACCACCCAGTGAAGTAGTTGAAGCATTGTACACATGGGGAAACTGAGGAACAGATTAAATGACTCACCTCAAAAATGATTGCTTCTGGCTGGTTGCCCTTCCATCGAGGTGCTTAAATGGTTCTATTTATTTACCTTCCAAGAGACAAAGAGTACCACCTCCCCCATAAAACCAAACTTAAAGTATATTTGGCAATGAAGTATATATTGTCTTTATAAGGGAGAAATCTTAAGCAAAGGGCGTAAATTATTAACAGAACTGAGATCCCAGCTACACAAACTTGGACAAATCCCTTCCTTTCCCTGGGCCTCAGTCCCATGTGTGAAGTGAGAGGACTGGGCACTATTATCTCTACAGTCAGAGCACTGGGCCTGGAGTCAGGAAGACCTGGGTTCAAATCCAGCCTCAGACACTGCCTAGCAGCATGACCCTGGGCAAGTCATTTAATCTGTCTGCCTCAATTTCCCTTATCTGTAAAATGGGGATAATAATAGCACTGACCTCTCAGGGTTGCTGTGAGGATCAAATGAGATAATATTTGGAAAGTGCTTAGCACAGTGCTTGGCACATAGTAGGCACTTAATAAATGCTTACTCCATCCCCTTGTCTCTCCCCACCCCCTCAGTCTAACATTCTAGAAGATGAAACTAGTCAGACTTCTCCTTACCCAAGCTACAAACGTGGCCTACTAGACACCACAGCCTGACATTTCCTGCTTTTCTCATTAACCAAAGTGCCTAAGAGTTACAGCCCACTCTGGTGGGAAAGAACCAACAGCATTTTAAGACCGAAAATATTGTGATTGTATATACATTCACAGTAATTTGTTCTATAACCTTACAAAAGGGATTGGGGTAGAAATGTACCAAATTCACCTTTTGTTGTAAAAGTCACATCTATACAATATAAAAAACTACAAAACCTTTTTACTGGTGCATAATTGGTCAAAGGAAAAAAAAGCAACTGGTAATATTCAGCAGTCATAAGGCAATGCCACATAATGCCTGCATTTCAAACTCCAAAGAAACAGCGATAGACAAGGAAGCACTTTCCCAAGAGACCAATGAAAGGATATCAAAGCTGTGACCACTCCTGTGGCAGCTCCCATGGCAAAGGAACCACTGAAAATCCCCAGGAAGATTCCAATAGACTTAAACATGGCTGTCACGTCAAACGTGTGGCTATTGTCTCCAGCTGGCTGGTATGCCACGATGGAACTGAAAAAAGGGAGAGAGACCTTGCTTATTTCTTAAAAAGTGAAGAAACAGACTTTGCAACTCTGATGTGAAAAGGAGCCATCAGGATGGGGGCTGGCTGGATATTTGGCTGTGAATCACTGAAATAAGGGCAAAGACTACCTGCCCAAACTTCCATGCACATACAAGAAAAACCTCAACTCTGGGCTTAAATGTCAATTTCAGTTATAGATTTTTAAAAAAATATTGTTGTATTATGTATGAAAACTGGATTAAGCTTTTAGCTCTCTCTCCTTCCAGCCTCTGGAGTCAGTTATCTGAACACGAAGCAGGGAAGAAAGTTCTGTTTGAGCACTCTTAGCATCTGAGTGCCTCACAACCCTACATACTAATGTGACCAAGATAATGAAAACTGGGCCCACTTATTCTGAGCAGAGGCATCAACACATCAACACTGCTCAAGATGCAAACCTGGTTTGCCTGAAGTACTTTTCAGCCGTAAGAACCACCCCCAGAGCGACACAGGGGAATGAACATTTTGTAGAGAGGAGGACCCAGAGAGACTGCTCACTGAGCTCAAGCAGTTATAACAATCCACTTGTCAGCATCTCCAGCGAATCCATTTCTCCCCACCCCACTGGAATATTAACTACCCAAGTCACTCTGTAATAGCCAAGCCCCACATTTAATGGGAAGCCTTCCCTACCTCAATGTTCTAACCCAAGTCGGGGTCGAACAGAACTTTGGCAGCACTCGTCCTTGGAAATAGACACAGATTTGAAAAGCAAACTAGGTCCCCGGTGACAAGGCTCTCTATTCCTAAATCAGGTTTGGATTCAGTTAATTAGTTACTAGAGGTATAAAAAAATCCTGTAAGATCATGATATTGAAGAAGGCACATCAGTGAAAGGTAAGTGAGAGGGTGGCCAGGAACCCTCCAAACAGACAAAACACATGCTCCGTTTATCCTCCCTGTGGTTACTGCAATATGCTTCTGATTACAAGTGTAAAAACATGCTTAGTATATCGCATAGGCAAGAACAAGACTCTCTTTATATCCACCCATTTAAGTCAATAAAATGTGCTTGAAACCAAGCAAAATATACAAAAATTGAGGTAAACGGCAGTCGACATTAAATTTCATACTCGGACTTCAAACTGAAAATGTAAACATGTGGGTGAAACATTTCAAAGTAACATAATAGTCTTTGATGGTGAGACATCACATTGGTCAAATAACAACATAATAACCTCTAAGTAACTCATGTATGAAGAGTTCTTTTTTCTTTTAATGGCGTGGGTCCCTCTGCTACAAAGAGACACACTCAATATAACAGCATAGACAAGAGCTGACCAGAGATAAGAGAGGCCCGCTTCCTTTCCTGAGGGACATTTTCAGAGTAATGGCTCCAATAAAACACCTATAATTTGGCCTGAAAAGGTTGCTTTTCCTCAGCTTTCCCCTTGTCAAAGTATAGGTGATCAGAATGAATGATCCTGGTCATCTATACACTCATTTTCAAGGAACCCAAAACAAAATGTCACTGGAAAATGAAGATTAACCATGGGTTAAAAGCAGATGGGGGGCTTTCTTTTATTACAAAAGCTGGCCTCCAGACTGAAGCTTTAGCTTAGGTTTTCACCACCAAGCAGCACCTTAGCTCACAGAGCAGAATTTGAGCTACCTGAAACCAAGTCTCTCAATGGCTTCCCTTACCTTTTCTTACTTATAAAACCCAGGTCCAGGCCCTGCTCCCCTTCCTCCCATATAGAGGATGCTGGTGACAGATGGGGCAAATCCATCTAAACTACTGCTTGGCCCAAACTGTTTTATTCCCAGCCATCCCAGATTTGGGATTTTCTAACTATCCAAAAAGCAAATGAAGGGGGCTGCTAAAGGCGTTAGCAAACATTCTAGCTGGTGATGCCCTGGGGCCAATGAAACCCTGACACGGTCTGTTTCTTTCCTGCTTTGAGACGGGAATTCATTTACCCAACTGGGTTAAGACAATCATGCAGCCTCTCGAAAGGCAGTGGGGTGTGAGGCAAAGAGCACTAGCTTATGGACGCTTGAGTTTCTACCCTTCAGTGGTCAAGTGGCCATAGAATCTGCTCATCTATAAAAATCATCAATCTATAAAACATTAGCACTACCTTCCGGGAGAGGGCCAAGGGGAGGGGGTGAGGCATGTGAAGAAAGCACCTTCTCAACCTAAGAGTGTTAAAGAAATTTAAGCTATTATTCTAGTGTTCTTCAAAGAGGGCATCTGCAGACACATCCAGTCAATAATGACAAGTGAAATTTTTTTAAAAACTGTTCTTTGCAAATATTTGCATTTCTATGTCAAACCCCAAAGCTTTAGAGATAATCTTTTAAATCCAACTTTATAAAATATTATTTCTGACTTTAAATAGGAAAAAAACCCAAGAGCACATCTGAGTCAGAACTGAAGTGTTTTTCTTGTTCCCCCCTTGACTCTCAAGCCCTGAGGCCAATGAGAAAGACAGATTGTTTGTCAGTGACATTTTCCAGGGGCACGGACAACCAGGAAGTTAGCTCTCCCCTGTTCTCTTCACCTCTTTGAAGTCAGCATCAGTGATCTGGGATATAGAAATGGTTCAGAAAACTGGAATCTTAATAGGACTGAAAGCTCCATGAGGACAGAGGCTAGGTGCTTATCTAAACTTTGTATCTCCCTCAGCAACTAGCACAGTGCTTTCCACCCACAGCAAGTCCTTTAATAAACATTTCTCAGGAGGAATATGTTGTTTTTAGCAACTCAGAAAACACCACAGCTAGAAGTCTTGTAATTCATTTTTCCTCCTCCCAATTAGTGCGCAGTTTAGACTCTGCATCTATATTCACCAAAGGAATGAGATTGTTTAAATCTCTATAAGAAATTAGTCTTATGCTGTATTTCCTGAATTAACTATATATGAGCTGTGAGCAGCTGTAAAAATTCAGTGATGAGGGTGAGAGAAAGGCTTTCCAGAACTATACTCACTGAAATCTATCAGTCCAACTTACTGCCAAGCAAACCCAAATCCTAAATGACAAGACTTAAGAGGAGAAAATGAAACCAGTACAGGAGAGCCAGTGCCCAAGGAATGATGGCCCATTTGGCAGCAAGGCAAAAATGGCTATTTAAGAAGGTTAAATTAGTTCTTCTATTATATCTAGAACGTGAGACCTGAGGCAGAACAAAAGGAAAAACTCTATGGGACTTCTGTTCCATCCATTCTCTCACCCCCACATATGGAAAGAACAGGTCCTGAGTACCTTAAGTCTAGGGACTTAATCAGTAGCGGAAGGAACTCAGTGTCCTGGAGGACCACAGAATTCCTAAGCTATCTTCCATGGGAGGAGACCAATTGGCATAGCAACCATACTCTAGAAATTATAGCAATAGGAGGCAAGTTAGGTGATGTCTATGTGTTTGTATTTTAATCAAAGGAATTCTGCAGCTGAGAAATACCTGGATTCAGATTACACTTGGTTTAGACAGGTGACTTTTGGTTCCTCTGCCCTAATACTTCACATACAAAACCCAAGTTTTGAGAAAGAAAAACGCAACACACTTACGAAGATAGCACTATAGCAACAGCATCATTAAGGACACTCTCCCCAAAGAGAAGCGCGTAGAGTTCAACGTCAACTTGAAGTTCATGGAATATGGCGAGAACGGTCACTGACAAAGACAAGAATTTTTTTTATGTTTTAAGAATGGTCATTACCGATATGCTTGCCACAACTGATTTTCTTTATCATAACAACTACTTGATTTTTGTTCTCAGAAATTCACTCCTTACTTCACAAAAAATTCTAAGACAATTTCTAACATAAATTTAGATGTGTGCCAACATTTCCTTTTATATTATTGCTTAAAAAACACCATTCCCTAGATTGCACACAACAAAAATTCTTTTTTCCATCTCCAAAGCAGCTTAAAATAAAAGGCTTGGGTTTTGTTAATACTCAGGAGAACTGAATATGACCACACAAAGAACGGAAGCTTCAAAAATATCTCTTCTTCAGTTTCTTTTCCATCTATATCTTATTCAAAGCTTTGTCTTATACTAAGTAATCATCTCCCTTCTATGTTGGAGAATAGAAACAGAGAAATATAGATAGACAGTGGACTTTACCTTGTAGCTTGTTTCCTTTATAAGGCACCCAAATATCAAGAACAATGCTTTATGTGAACAGGGAAAGCGAGGACAAGGTTGGTTTTTCGTGGGTGTCAAAATCTTCCACCAAGGATAATGGCCAGAATAACAGGTGGGCTGTTTACTATAACAAGAAGTCAACTCTACTGATTCATTACTGCCTTGGGGCAAGCAGGAGGGAGGCAGGAAAGAAGCAACTCATCCACATTGAAAAAACTAGTTATATGGAAACCCTAGAGAACTAAGAGGAGACTGAAGCCATATGTATTATAACCTCCACTGCTGAGTCATGCACGGCCCACTTGCTGCATAAACCAAGGCTACCATGAAAGATTAATGTAGTCCGAAAATGCTAGTGCCTCTTCCAAAGGCAACTAAAATTGAGAAGCCGGCATTTTGAAAAGATGCAATTTCCCTTGTAAAGCACTTCAACTGGAAAGTACAGAAATCATAACAGCAAAGCAAAAGGACACAAGAATAACTTCCAGAATATTAAAACAGTAACCTATGGCTCTCCTCTCCTGAGGTGAGCTGCTGCAACAGGACAGGGCTAGCCCCATGGTCTAAGGAAAAGACTGAGGAGAATGTCCATCTAGTTCAAGGGAACATAAAGCCCCCTATCGGGAAGATTCAAGAAAAGAGGGTTTTCTTTGAACCATCCAACTTGCTACCTTTGATAAGCAAAGTGAAAAAATAGGAGGTTGAAATGACGATGATGCCAAACTGATCACCAGGAATAAGTAACCTGGCTGCCTTGAGAATCTGAAAAGCATGGGCAATTCTCTTTCATTAAGGGAGGCCTGCTGGCTCCTGGAAAGAACAACGAACCAAACCGCTGGCTGCAGAAAGCCATAAGGTTTGAGCCTCCCGGGCCAAGATAACTTTGTATTGACACCTGTTCATATGAACATTAAGAAGAAAGCCCTGATACATGTACAACACATACTGAATTGCTTATCTTCTCAGAGGGAGTGGGTGACAAGGGAGGAAGGGAATGGATCTGAAAATCGAAGTTTTAAAATTAAATGTTTCATAAGATGTCCAGGCAGTGGGGCTCAGAGATTCACCTTGCCCTAATGGCAAAGTCGAAGGGGGTATGGGAGAAGATATGGGAGAGAGCAGATTAGATGAGGGGATATCTAGTGGGACTGCTATTCTGGGGTGGTGGGTAGGGAAAAAATGGGGGAAAATGTAACTCATAATCTGGTGGAAATGAATGATGTAAACCAGAAGTTAATAAAGCATTTGTTTAATTAAAAAAAATTCAATTGGGAAATATTTAGGAAAATAAATAAAAATACAATAAAACATTAAAAAAAGAAGAAAGCTCTAGAGGTCTGAAAGAAAATCATTTGAGCTCCATCTTTAAAAGGCAAATGATACCCACTGCTGGCCTCAAAACATATCCTGGCTGATTTTAATCTAATGTCAGCTTATACTGGAAAAAGGACACATTTTCCTTCCTTTCCCATACAGCCCATAGAGTTTCTCAGAGGTGATCTTAGGACTTACCACATACTGAGGCTTTCAGATAGTGAGACAGTCCATTCACAAGGTCAAGAGGCAAAGTGGAGGGGTGGCTAGGTGGTGCAGTGACTAGAGCACCAGCCCTGGAGTCAGAAGAACCTGAGTTCAAATCCTGCCTCAGACACTTAACACTTATACTTACCAGCCATGTGACCTTGGGCAAGTCACTTAACCCCAATTGCCCTGCCCTTCCCCCTCCAAAAAGCAAAAAAAAAAAAAAAAAAGGCAAAGTGGAACAAGCTTCTTTCCATATGAGAGCAAAAGGTGCAAGAGACAAGCTTCTGACTAGAACAGCCAAAGCCTCAGCCTCTTCTCTTCCTGCCTCCTTTAACCCTTGATGGAATATAGCTGTCTACAACACTGAGGCTAAAGGAAGAGAACTACTGCTCACTCTAATTAAATTGACCCTGCAATACTAGTGTTGAGTAGGGTGAACTGGAAAGGCACAAGGGAAGCAATCCTCTCCATATTAAACACCTTCGAGGAAGCATAAATCCAGTCTTGGAAAAGCATTTTCTGCCAGGCAAACAAGAGCATCCCAACACAATTAAACTGCACCTGGTACAAATGTCTTGCAACCATCATTTCACATCCTTTGTCATTTGGAAACGCTAAAGCCAAAAGTTGCAATTACAAAGATTTTTAGGTGACTATTCTCCTAGGAATATGGAAGAACTGTTTAAATGTTACCAATTTAATGAACATATTTAACCCAGTTCCCACTTTGAGGCAAAAAGTCACATACCACCATGAATGGTACTAGATAAAAAAAATACTTTGAGTCTTAAATAGTATCCAATTTAATGGTCAATAAAGTAAATCAATGTGTGTGCTTAAGCCACAGAGAATCCCAGAGCTTGATTTTACTGCTTGGATTGAGAAAACCTACAAGAAAAAACGAAACATGTAAGTCACACTACAAAAAGGAAACTAGGCACAGGAAGTGTGCTCCTAGAAGGCATACCTGGATCGGTGGCAGATACGATGGCACCAAACAACAAACAGTCAGTGAAGTAGAAATCACCGCCAAGCTGACCTGTTACTTTCATCAGGGTCACACAGCCATACATAATTGACCTGTCCGGTAAAAATATTTACAACTCAGACACATACAAACTACTGCTCAATTAGAAAAAAATGGAAAAGGTAACAGGAAACCTAGTTGAGTATCTTCTAGGTAATCTTGACTTTGAAAGCATATTATTGCTAGAACATGGAAGCAATATGCAGTCTTTTAAGAAATATGAGTGAACGTATAATTTAAAACATTGCATTGCAAACATTTCTAGAAGCATTCAGAGATACAATCCTCTACAAGTCACATATGCATGCATATACAAACAAATGTACACATGTGCATATATTACATATAGATAGATCTTGAAATTCAGTTTTCAAGGTTAAATATCTCAGGCTACAAATACTTACCCTATCACAAAACAAGAAATGGCTGTCCCAAGAAAAGCATATGCTAGGATCGAACCAAGGTTTCGGAAGAAATGTCTCTAAAAAAACAAGGTCTTTGGTTACTTAATCTGACCAACATCTATAGGATACATACCAACTAGTTGACATCAAAAACTTGGGATTCGGGAGTTAACATACCACACATTATGTGTGTGATAAAAGGTGTAAGTCTAAAAAGGCAACAATGCGATAGTCTGAACAGGAAAATATAATGAAAAGAAAAAGATGAGGAGTTGTAGAAAAGCTAGTCGTTAAGGAGATTCCCAAGCACATGTGCACAGGAAAGTCAACTGAATTCAAAAAGTACTTCGTAAGCAACCACTATGGACCATGCAAGTATAGAAGCACCTACCCGTTTCAGACTGTATCCTGCATAAAATATAATTGGAGGAAGTAATATATTGAAAAATACTTCAGGATCAAATGTTACCTGTTTAAAAAGGGGGAAAAAAAGGTTTTGAGTTCTTCAAAATTAAAATATTTTGTAAGACCTCACACTAAACCATCCTGTAAATTATTAGAGTGATAAATGTAAAGCTTCTCTTAAATGCTAGGCATGTTACTACAACTTGTATTGCTACTTCCTCATTAAAACGGAAAAAATTCAACAGAGAGAAACTAAGGAGCACAACGTTGGCTGGTCTCCAACAGAGAAGACTTGAGAAGACACTGAGTTCAAAGAAACATTGTGACGAGCACCCAGTGTAGTCTTCTTTTATGGATACTTGGTTAATTTGCTGACCAAAGGGCAGAAGATGGGAGAAGTCAAGAGAAACAGGGCAGGTAGGGATAGGGGGTAGGAAGGAGAACGGAACAATCCCAGCAAATGTTACATAAAAAAGCTAGGGGCAACGGCAAGTGGCCAAGGTGGGAATGGGAAATGGAGGCAGAGGCAAGCAACTTCTGGAGTGTATGTGTGCTCGTGTATATGTGCATGGCAAGGAGGAGAAGAGGGAAGTAGCAGGAGAAACTCAAGTCAGTCCCCAAAAGAATTCATACACTCAATACTCTATCATGGGAACTGATGTGGCAGTACATGTGGTGAAATAAGTGCTGGAAAGGTGGAATGTACATCCTTTCGTCTCAGTAGAATGTAGCCTACGTTTCCAGATGTGATTGCTTTGCCAGTTAGTTGTACTTAACTGTTTTCCTTTGTTCCAAGGGAAGTTTCAATGTTGGAGGGAAGAAATATATCAGGAAATGACTGGTTTAAAAAAAAAGAACTGGATTTAAATCCTGGTTTGGGGCACTTACTAGCTATGTGATCTTGGGCAAGGCACTCCTTTGACATCTCTGAGCCTTAGTTTCCTCATTTGAAAAATGGGGCTAATATTCACATACTACCTACCTCATAGGGTTGTTGGGAGGAGAGTTCTTTGATAAACTGTCAAGTACTACAGTACGAGGAGTTATTATCTTTAAGCACCTTGAAGCATTGCAACAATTGAATCCAAGAAAGATTAAGGCAGGAAAACAGGTTAGAAATATTTGGAACACTGGTCAAAACATAAAACTTAATGAGTTAGGCCTTAATCAGAAAATGAAATTTCCCAAGCATTATAGTTAATTGACATTTTGCTATATATATTAAGAGTCCACTGAGTCTTTTCTAATGTGTTAAAAACATTGCTTCTTTTTTCCCTTGTGCATCACTTTGCTGCTAGAATTAAAAAAAAATCCCAAACAGAATGACTAGAAGCTTACCTTCCTAAGCATTTCGTTATCTTGAACATTATTGAGTTCATGGGAACTGATCTCTCCTTTCAGTGTATATTCATAAAATTTTCCACTAACATTCACTAATAAGGTAGCCGGACTTGTCTGCATTTGACAGCTTAATGTCACATTATTAACATCACTGGGAACATGAACGCCATATCGAAGAACCAAGCCCACCAAAAGCCCTGGAATTTGAAAAGAGAGAATGCTGTAAGCTCCTTGTGGGCATCAACCAGTTCCTTAAATCCCCTAAAAACTTCATTGGTTTTCAACACACACACACACACACACACACACACACACACACACACACACACACACACACACACACACCCCAATGATGTTAGCCAAATCTGAGCTTCCTAGAGTCAGGACTCAGATTGAAATACAAACATGTTTGAAATTACTGCTCAATTCCCAAGTCAGAGAACCTGACATCCTCATAAGCAGGGGATGGACAGATGGGTAATTTTCCCCAGTGTAATATCACAGATCACTAAGCCCAATATTTCTAGAGCAGCATATAAGTAATAGAGCAGGAAGATTACCTAATGAGAAAATATCTTACAAATCATCTTTTCATAGAATCCACTGCATGACTTCCCCATTTCATAGTGCAATCATATTAAAAATTAGTTTTCCACCTCCACCCATGATTCATTTGACAGGTCCCCCCTTCCTATACTTGTACATTTGTGGGGGTTTTTTCCATCCAAAATTTAGGAATTGACATTTATCCCTCTTAAATTTCATCTTGTTGGTTTCAGTTCATTGTTCCAGTCTGCAGAAGGAGAAATCAAGATTCAAATGCCCATGATGAGACATCTTATCTGACATCAATCACGGCCAAAGCAGATTACATTTTATAGTCTTTTAAAAAACACACAAAACCTCTTGATCTGCTCATTTCTTTTAAGGCTGCTGGATTAGACCTCACAGTCTCACAAGGCATAGAAAATAGTCAGAAAAAGAGGCACAATTCCTCATCTCTGTTGTCCTCTGAACAATCTTTAATGAATCTTACCAAGTGACCCTTAGGTTGCCTGAAGCTTAAGGCAAAGGGAAATATTCTTCCCCTGCCTTCAATCCTTTATATTACTATTTATAAGCAAAGTGACATTCCTTATCATAGTGGAAGATCAACTTCAGGTTCAACTTAGCTTAATTTTTGGCTAACTGTGACGATGGTAAATTTTTTAAGAAAGCTAGCTAGTTGAACAAAATGCTCAGCCTTAGATTTCTAGGGTGTAATATGGACAATTAGTTAACTATATTTTGTTTATATAAACTCTAGTTTTCACAAAAAAATAACCTTACTTTTTCAAGAGAAAAGCAAAGAGTTAAAGGGTCTGTTCCTTAAACAGTATTTCTAGGATTCAAATAGAAAAACTGACTCAAAGCTAGTGGGTTCAATCTTAAAGGTTGGAGGGTAGGCATGAAGGGAATAAGTGTCGGTAGTTAAGATGACAGGAAAGATGTAAGAAAAACTGGGAAAGATATTCAATTGAATTAAAAGAAAAACCCAAACGAAGCTTGCTCTGTGCAGCACTGAGAATCTGAAAGCTTTTTGCAACCTCTCATCCAAGCTCACACTAACCCTTTGAGACAGAGAAGTAGACAAATATCACTAATCCCCCATTTTACATACTGAGAAACCTTGAGAGGTTAGTGAGTAATCAAAGAAAAACAACTGTCGTGGGGAGTCAGTGGAGAGCCCTACCACATTTGGCATGGACTCCTGTCCCTAGCCTAGACTGGGAATTGACCCCCATTTTTAAGGCCCTTTTAAGGACTAGGTGGCACCCCAGGGAGCCTTTCTTGAACCTGCCAGCACTCTGGTCCTCTCCAATGTACTTCAATACAAATTAAGATGCCCTTTTTACCTGCCTACCATCCTCCTTGACTTTAAAAGGGTAAAAACCTAGTCCTCCTTTCTCTCCTCCAGCTTTGAGTAATG
The DNA here is from genome assembly GCA_011680675.1 of Gymnobelideus leadbeateri. Taxonomy (NCBI): domain Eukaryota; kingdom Metazoa; phylum Chordata; class Mammalia; order Diprotodontia; family Petauridae; genus Gymnobelideus; species Gymnobelideus leadbeateri. The sequence goes on along the minus strand of WOXC01003535.1, from coordinate 31,924 downwards.
CTTGTTGATGAAAATTGAATTAATGTTCTTACATTAGGCAACACAAGAGGAAAAACGCCCCCTCCCAAAACAGAGAGAGGAACAGAAGTCCTTTCCTTGCTTCTTATTGACTCTATGTCCTCAGCAAATGCAATTATTAATCCTTTCAACTGAAATTCTCTAGCTCTGTGAGCTTAACCATTTATCCATTTAGCAAAGGTTAACAGGTTTTTTTTAATGGAACATTTTAAAACAATCAGAGAAAGATTTTATACTTCCAACATACAACTGAGCATTTACAGCATTCCTTCCATCCTAACCTAGGAAAATCCAGTCCTCCTAGGAAGGAAGAATTTGGCATATAGAACCTCATGTCACTGATATTTGTTTGTGTGTGTGTCTTCATTCTGTCCTGTTAACTGAACTACAGGCTGTCTTACAATTTCTGGTTATTTCCTGGGTCTAGCACAGTGTAGATACCCAAAAAACGTTAATAATGTTAATGGGAATTGAGCATTATAACATGACGTATCTCAAAAGTATCTCAAAGATCATTTACTTGGATAGAAAGATTAAAAGTGAAAAGACAAAATATGCAACACCCAATTTTACCCAAAAGCTAGGGAACATGGTAAACAGAGACTACAAACAAATCTGAGACTGTACAATTTCTAATGCTTTATGCGTGACATTCATGGATCAGAACCTGTAGTGGAATTAGGCCCTCAGGAGTCTTTATAAAGGAAAAGACATGTAAAAGTTAGCCAAGTTTCCAAAACTACGATGAGTTTCAATCTATGAAAATCATTACCTTACAAGTGAAAATGACTAAGGGTGTGTGCATTTTTCTGAAACTCACAGAGAACTACCTTTTTTCTTATCCTCCTTGAGATACATACTCAGAGGTAAACATTTCATGAATGGAGTGGCTCTTTGGGAGCCAAAGTCTTCAACTGACTTCGAGTCTGAGGCAAAGGGGCAAATATTAGTGGGATCCCTGCCACAGCCACAAGTGAGAAAAAAAACACAATCTCACCTGTATGCTGTGTAGAAGGGATTATTTGTCGACAACGATTTCTTCAGACATAAACAAAGACACATATACACAGTGATCACTCAGTGGAGTCGTCTTTGATTAAGACAGTCGGCAATACCTCTCTAGAGGCCCCAGTTTAGGAATGAGATGGATCGGTTTCTCCCAAGGGGGCCATTTGCCATTACTTCCCTCCTTCCCATTTAACCAAAAAGAAAAAAAAGGAACGAAAAAAGACTAGAAAGCCATTGAAACCACTCGTAAAGGGTTAATAATCTCATGACTGCAGATGTGTAGTGTTTATAATTAGTTTTAGATTAACTGTCTCTAGATCACTATGTAGTAACAACCGTCCTGGGAAAACTTTTAACTCTTTCGTTAGCTGACTTGGGACAACCAGAACCTCCGGATTCTAACAAATTCATACTAGGATGTAGCCAACAGGTTGTTAAGGAGGCATAGCTAATTGTTATGGATCAACAGATCGGTTCCCCAAGGTCCCGTAGCTTTAAGTTTGACCACACTGGGAGAGATAAAAGATGTGCCCTTCGTCCGCCGCGAGGGCAGAGAGCCGAGTGGGTGCGAGAAGACAAGTAGAGGTCGAATCAGTTTTTCGGAGAACACCAAAAATTGACAAGGGGACTCCTCCAGCCCAGGTCTCCACACAGGCAGGGAAGCCCGATTCAATTTCCAAGAGGCTAAGCGAGAGGCGCGTCTCCCCACCCCACCCGCTTCCCAGGTTGGGCAGCCCTCCTCCCTGGGGTCCCCAAGAAGCCGCAGTCCCGGGCCGGTCCCGGGCCGAGGGGTGGGTCTCCGTCCCCAACGGGAAGGCGAGGCAAGCAAGGGAGAGCAAAGGGCGCGAGGGGAGAGCAAAGGGCAGGGTGGGGGGCAAAGGGGTGGCACTTGCCGTAGATCATGGCCAGGCCAGTCTCGTGCAGGAAACGGGCCCGTCGGTGCTTGAAGAGCCATATGGTGAGGATGGTGAGGGTGAGGAGCAGGATGAAGATGAGCAGGTTGGCGCTGTCTTGCCGGTGGCTCGCCTCCGCCTGCTTCTCGGACACGATCTCCTCCTCCATGGCCCCTACGGCTCCAGCTCCGCCACCGTCCTGGGCACCCGCCCAGCCACAAGCGCCCACCGCCAACAACAGCCAGAGAAGCCGCCCGCGTGCAGGGCTGCGGGAGCCCGAACTGCCGCTGCCGCGCGCGGGAACCCTCCGCCAGGCGCTCAGTGCCATGGTTCCCCCAGCCCCAATGCCACCGCATCCGCCCCCCGAGCCAGATGCCGTTTGTTGTCCCCGGCCACTCCCGAGGGCTCATGGGAAGAGGGGCGGAGACTCGGCAGAATCGGCCTAGCACAGGCTGGCCGAGCGACCGCCCACTCCTCGCGGCCAGAGCTCTTAAAGGAACCAACACAGCATCGGCCCCTACAGCCAGTTGAGTGGGAGGAAGGTCATGTAATCCAGCCCCCTGCCTCTGGGAAGGGCAGCATCTCTCCTATAGGCGCCATGACCTATATTCCATGGATTAAGTATTCATTGTTTGGGTACCAGTCAGGCAAGAGCCACAGTGATATCATTTCCCATACAGACCCCACATACATGGAAAAGAGGCAGTGTGGGCCAATAGACACCAGTTCTGGTTCTGGCCCAGCGTCCAACACTCCATGTGACCTTGGGCAAGTTTCTTCCTATCTCTGGATCTCCATTCCCTTCTCTGTAAAATGACGACAAACAGGCAGATCATAATGTCAGAGTTTGGAGGTCATCTAGTCCAACTGCCTAGGGGGGAAACTGAGACCTAGAGAAGGAAAGTTACTTGCTCAAGGTCACACACTTAGTAAATTAAAAAGGTACCATTATAACACATGCCCACTAACTCCACAACCCTAAGATCCCTTCTAGCTCTTATATTCAATGTTAAAAAAAACACATACCCTCCCACCCCCACTTTGGAAATCTATAAATATACTTCCTTTCATTCAAAGAATTATGTTGGGAAGCTCCAGATCAATTTCCTGAACCCTCCTAACAAGGAGAGCTGTCTTGGGAGTAATCATAATAGCTAACACAGGACCTCAGGATCAGCTGGAAGGTACCTTAGAGACCACTGAGTCCAATGCCCTTTCATAGATGAGGCAACTGAGGCACAGGGAGAGGTTCAATGAGCTGCCCAATATCCCAGAGCTAATGAATATCTCAATCTAGTTATTCCAGATTCCATGTCCATGCCCTAATTCATCATCCCACACTGCCTCTTCAACATTAAATATAAGGTTTCATTTGCTTGGAAGATAGTGGATTGACCCTAATGGGAGATTTGGGGGCAGAAATGGGATAAGCAATTATTGGTGGATTCTTGTTAGGCCCAGGTTGGACTAGATGGTCTTTGCAGTCCCTTCCAAACTCTGAGGTTCTCTGATTTGCTCAAGGTCATACTGAGAGTAAATGTTGGAACCAGGATTCATAAAAGGTCTACATCCAGACCCTCTTTCCACTATATATAGGGTTCTCTACTAAAGGAGTAGAGGCAGCTAGCTGAGGCTGAAGTAGATAGAGGACGAGGTCTGGAGTCAGAAGAACTCATCTTTGTGAGTTCAAATCTAGCCTCATACATTTAGTAGCTGCATGATTCTGGTCAAGTCACTTAACTTTGTTTGCCTCAGTTTACTCCTCTGTTGAATGAGTTGCTAAGAAAATCCCAAATGAGAGGCAGCTAGATGGTGCAGTGAATAGAGCGCCAACCCTGGAGTCAGGAGGACCTGAGTTCAAATCTGGTTTCAGAGCTTAATACTTACTAGCTGTGTGAACTTGGGCAAGTCACTTAACCCCAATTGCCCTGCCTTCCCCCCTCCAAAAAGACAAAAAAAGAAAGAAAATCCCAAATGGGGTCACAAAGAGTTGGACACAACTCAACAACAACAATAATGAACATAGTTGCAAGACCTACAACAACCAAAGGAATAAGCCCAAATGCCAGTTTGAGGCCACAGGGCAGAGAAACCAACAAAAAAGTTCCAACTGAGAGAGCAAGTGCCTAGGGGAACTGCTCCAAAGCAATGGGGACAGAGAGTACTGGAACAGAACAAAAAGGAGGTTCCTTCAAAATGTAGCCAAAGGTCTATAGCAGAGAAGTAAGCTGGGAATGCTGAGTCAATTGGACCACCTGAAGTTCCAATGAGAAGTAATTCAGAGAAGAAAGAGCTTTCAACCATTAGCATAGACAACTAGGGAACAGCTAGGTTGGCTAGAGTCAGGAAGACCAAAGTCCATATCCAGCCTCAGACGTCCTACCTATGTGACCTTAGGCAAATGCTGCCTGCCTTGGTTTCCCCAATGGTAAAACAGGATCAAATGGGATAATATATGTAAAGAGCTTTGCAAATCTTAAAACCCTAATTTGTCAAGTGCTTACTATTTGCAAAGCACTGGGATAAGCCCTGGCGATACAAAGAGAAAAGTAAGCCAGTCCCTGCTCTCAGAAGCTCACAGTCTGATGGAGGGAAACAACACAGATTCAGCTGCAGTTGGATGAAAAAATCCCGTGGTCCTAAGGGGGAAGCAGCAATGCGAATGTTAATGCTTCTCTAATGTCATTTCCACTGATAACGTATCCGTTTCTGATTCTGAACCGTTTGATGGGGTCAAGCACTTTGAGGCAAGAATGTTCCCTTCCAGGACTTCAATATTTATGTCTGTTATGAAGCCACTGCAGGGGCAGTGGCCAGGCTGCCTTCCACTGGGATTGTTTCCCAGGATGGTCGATGAGGGCAGTGAACTGGAAGCATTGCTATTCCTAAGGTTCTTGGGTTCTGGGTCTTATGGTTACCCTATCAGGGTATAAGGGGAGATGGGAGTCAAGATGGTAGTGGGGGGTTTGACCTTCCTGGGACAAGCTGCCTCCTGTCTCTCCCTCAGGGGGCCTGGCTGCTTCAGCCAGACTGATCTCCCTATCCTGTGTGGGACAGTTCCTTGGCAGTTAGTGGGGATGACTGGTCCCTTCTCCACAGGAAGTAACTTCCCAGGATAATTGTTGAGGGCTGGGCTGGAAGCAAGGATGGTGGTCTGGGGTGGTGGCGGGGAGCCGGCTACTACTCTCAGGACTCTTAAGCCTTCTGTTGGTGACATTTAGCAGCTGTTGCTGTTGGTGAAGAGGAAGGTGGGCCCCCTCTATAATACATTTCTCCCTTCACTAGTGGCTGTGGGGGGCCGGGCTGGAAGCAGGGCTGGTGGTTTGGAGAGCACTGCCATTTCCAAGGCTCTTAGGCCAAGGGTCCTGGGCTGTCTCCATCAGGTGGTCTAAGTGGTGGCACATGGTTTGACTTGCCTGGCAGATGCTGTCTCCTTTTTTGCTTCAGGATGTCCATCTGTGGTTATTATTTATTAGTATTATCATTAGTATTTATTAGTGTTATTAGCCAGGGGTAGGATCAGACCTGACCTGAGTTCATGGCTGAGGGATAGAGGAAACTCACCCAGGTGAAGGAACAGTAGGACAAAGGATGGAGGCCAGAGGACTCACAAAATCAGGGTTGAAGAAATGAATTCCTGAAGAAATTTAGCAAAATAAATGCACTGACAAGACTTAGAACTGTGAAAACTTCCAGAAAATTAACTGTGGGAGCAAGATTAAAAATAGGGCGTTAGAAATACAATTCCTGAAGACCGATGATGAAGCATGCTCCCCACTTCCTGATGGACAGGTAATGGACTCAGTATGAGACATAGATGTTTTGGACATGGCCAATATAGGAATTTGTTCTGCCTGACTGTGTTTGTAACATGGGTTTTCTTGCATTAGCAATTGGGGCTGGGGAGAGGTGGGAGGGAGAGAATGCAGACCTGAAAATACAATGAAAATGAATTTTTTTAAAAAGCAGGGAGATAGTAAGAGAGAAGGCAGTATTTAATTAGATATTTCTTGGTTCCAGTGAGCATGGAGAAAAGGAAATGTAAGGCCTCTGAAACATGATAGCTCTTCAAATACTTGAAGTCAGCTCTCATTTTGGCATTATTTATTATTATTATTATATAGGAAAAGACAGAGGCTAAGGAAGCTAAGTCTCCCCAGAATAAGAAGGAAGTGTAGACCCTGTCAAGGGGTTGTACTTCTATTCTTGGCTGGGCATTACTCAGGCTAGTCTGGAAATCTAAGTATGATATTGCAACAGAAGGAAATACTCAGATGTCATTCAGCAGTTAACAAAAGATTTACTTAGCCATAGAAGACACCACGTGGACTCAGATGACCTAAGTTCCTTTGCCTGTGTTGTCCATTGTTGTGCCCCAGGCAAGCATCAGGACACACTTCTTTGGCTGCTTTTGTTCAGGTGACTAGGAAGTGATGTCACCATCATGGGCCTTTAGTCTCCTGAGCCAATCCATCAAGTGTCAAGGATGAGTTCAATACTTTTTTTGGCTTTTTGGAGGGCAATTGGGGTTAAGTGACTTGCCCAAGGTCACATGGCTAGTTTTTGTGTTAAGTGTCTGAGGCTGGATTTGAACTCAGGTCCTCCTGACTCTAGGGCTGGTGCTCTATTCACTGCACCACCTAGCTGCCCCAAGTTCAATACTTTTTTTTTTAAGCAATTGGGGTTAAGTAACTTGCTCAAGGTTACATGGCTAGTCATTATTTGTGTGTGGGTGCTCATTTTCTGAGGCCGGATTCGATCTCGGGTCATCCCAACTCCGAGGCCGGTGCTCTTACTCACTGCGCCACCTAGCCACCCCTTTTAGGGCAATTGGGGTTAAGTAACTTGCCCAAGGTCACACGGCTAGGTTTTTGTTTGTGTGGATTAAATGTCTGAGGCCGGATCCGAACTCAGGTCCTTCTGACTCCAGGGCCGGCGCTCTACTCATTGCGCCACCTAGCCGCCCCAAGTTCAATACTTTTTAAGGAAAAATGAGTCTCATTTCTATAGGGATATCTCTTCCACCACAACTTTCTATAATCTGTTCACTTTAACAAAGCAGACTGTAACCCATCTATATCTGTCCATCCTGTAGGACTCTTGTCATATCATCTCCTAAGTTTCCATGGATCCATCCTGCTCAGGGCCTTCCTCCAGTTCGCCTGACATCATGAAGAATGTGGAACCTTTACAATCATACATTTCTTTGAAGATATCCTTTACACTACTTTCCCTGCCTAATTCTTTGTAATATGGTCTTTGCTGTTGCCCTTTGGGTGGTCCTTAGCTTCAGTTCTATAAAGACTAGAATGTCCTATGACTCCAAGTCACATGACAATACCAGAAGAATGCTGGTATTTAAAAAAAGAGGCCTTTATTTCATAGAGAAACTTGGGATCACTAAAAGGATCTTTCATAGTTTTGAAGGTTCTAAAGAATCAAATCACAAGGTATCTGTGGTGAGAGAAGATACCAAAGGTGTAAAAAAATCTCATCCATTATTACTATCAAGAAAAAGGTAACCAAGGGGCGGCTAGGTGGCACAGTGAGTAAGAGCACCAGCCCTGGAGTCGGGAGGACCCGGGATAGGTACCGGCCTCAGAAAATGAGCACCCACACATAAATAACTAGCCGTGTAACCTTGAGCAAGTTACCTAACCCCAATTGCTTTTAAAAAAAAAAGGAAAAAAAAGAAAAAGGCAACCGAGAGTACATCTTGGAACCTACAGGTCTCCTTTTCTGTCTATATAGAACTGTTACGAGAACAACTGACACACACATCAAAGGCAGCCTTAAAGGGGGAGTTAGAAGGGAACAAACTAGATCACATCTTTTCCATAATGTGATTGACTGAAAGATGGAGGGAATACAAGATCCCATCTTGTTGCTTGGTGCTAATTGAACAATATTTAATTTGGTAGAACAAAACACTGTTTTTGAGGGTCTCCTTCAACAAGGTGTTTCCCATGCACGTTGCAAAATTCCGTACGATTCCTTGAAAGCAGTAACAACAGAGTGAACCTTGTTCAATAAGCCTCTGATCATGAACATCAAGCAAGCATAAAGAAAGGAGATCATGTTCATCAAAGGCATGTGCCTTATATATATAAGCACATGCACAAGCTCACACACATATCTTAAACATACATTGCAAATGGAAAATGAGTTTTTAAAAAAAGAAGAAAATTAATTGGGTCCAGAATTGGATAGAAGGAGGAAAGCAGGCTGGATTGCTTTTAGGAAACTGCAAAGTAAGACTTACATAAATGTTAACTCGCTAAAGTTACACCCCCCCCCTCCAATACCTTAATTAAGCCATGGCAAATGGTGCTTCAGAGCACCAGAATTTAGAGGGCATTGACTGCACTTGCAATCCCTCAAAAGTATAGAAACAACTGAGCTTAGCATCTACTTAGCAAGAATAATTAGTTAAAATGGGAAGCTACCAGATGGTACACAGGCAGCTGCAACCAACTGCCTATTGTACATTTCAAATTGGACATCCTGTAGGCATCTCAAGCTCAACATGTCCAAACGAGGATTCGTTATTTTCCCCCCAAATCTTTCCCTCTTTAAAACTTCCTTGTTACTGTTCTGGGCACCAGCACCCTCCTGTCACTCAGGCTTGATACCTTAGCATTATCCTTGGATGGCTTGTTCTCAATCATCCCACATATCTGATCCACTGTAAAACCTTGTTGATGCTTTCTCACAATCACTCACAGATTTCAGGCCCACATCACCTCTAGACTATTGAAACCATCTGCTAATTGGTCTCCCTGACACAAGTCTTTCCCTACTCAGATCCATCTTCTATGCAGCCACCAGGGTGATTTTCCTAGAGTGCAAGTCTAACCTTATCACCCATACACACAGACTTAATCAATTACAATGGCTCTCTATTCCCTTCTGCATCAAATATAAATACCTTTGCTTGGCATTTAAAGCTCTTCTCAACAGGGCTTCTCCCTACCCTTCCACCTTTTTATACTTGACTCCCTCCTTCCCTTTGCCTCTAAGAATCCCTGGCTTCCTTCAAGCCTTAGCTCAAACAACACCTTCTATAGGAGACCTTTCCTGGATCCTACTTGACAAAGTTATCTTCCATCTACTCAATATACATTTTGTATGTACCTATTTCTGTGCATTTGTTCCCCCATTAGAATGCAAACTTCTTGAGGGCAGGGACTGTTTTCACTTTTTATTTCTCTCCAACACTTAGCACAATGTCTCCCACACAGTGTGGGCAGCTATGTGGTACAGTGGATAGAGTGCCATGTCTAGAGTCAGGAAGACTCAGGAGGTCAAATCCAGCCTCATATACTTACTAGCTAGTGACCTTGGGCACCTCACCCTGTTTGCCTCAGTTTCCTCATCTGTAAAATGAGCTGGAGAAGAAAACAGCAAACCACTCCAGTATCTTTGCCAAGAGAAGCCCAGATGGGGTCATGAAAAGTCTGACATGACTGAAACAACTAAACAATAACAATTGCCACACAGGAAGTGCTTAATTCAAGCTTGAAGACTGCAACCCGGGTAAATTTGTCGCAAGCTCAATTCCATCCCAATCCATAGAGCAGCCTTTGAAGATACACTTCATGCCACTTACTCAGGATAATACTTTGTGCTTCTTGCCCCAGCCACAAAAACTGTTAGTTACAAATAGCTCTATATTTGTGTGTAGGGCTTTATAGTAGAGAACTTCAAAAACACTAAGAACACTAGTATGCTACTTTGGGGAAACTAAAAAAGTTTTTAATCTCCTCTACGGGCCAGGCTAGGATACAGATATTTAGTCTGGGCAGATGAGGTGGTCCCCCTCTGTAGATATGAAGTCAGGGAATAACGGGAAGACAGTGGCATATTAGGACTTAGAGGAGCCCAGATATTTAGCTGTGTGTTAGGAGTGAGCCTGATTCAGGTCTGTACCTTGGTGGCTTAGGGTCAGTGGTAGAACAAAATAAGAAACAAATATGTAATCTGACAATCAAAAAAAAGGTTTACTTAGCCTTAACAGAGGAATGATATTCCCCATGAATATAGTAGCATTTGGCTTGGGGGCACCAGGACCCTTATCTCCTTAAGGAAATCTGTTTTGAGCTTAGCAGGATAGTCTACAGTGACTCATGTTGCCTCAGGCTGACCACCACCTAGGTGGGACAGGGACTCCTCAATCTCTACTTGGAGTCTTTTTATGCCCTTATTTGACCAGGAAGCCAAGTCAATAAGGCCAGAGGCTATCAGGAAACTGCACCAAGGGAGGCATAGCCTGAACCGTGGCTCCATGAACCAATAGAGTCCCTGTCACATTTCATTGCCTTTTAGGGGAAAAAAAAGACTAAATCCATGTTGCAGGGGGATGGTGAATCCTTGGTAGAAACTGGTCCTCTTATACTGTCTAACACCCTTGTAAAATTCTAAAAATGAGCCAGAATGAATAATGATAAAGAAAACCAAAGAGAATCAGCTATGGAATCCTTTATCAAGTGAAGGACTGCAAAAAGACTGCGAGAATCCTGCAGAAGTATAGAGCAAAGACAAGCTACGATAGGTCTAAGGTGAACTGTGAACATCCCACTCCCACAACAGGAAAAAGAACCAGTCTAGGCCTAACCTAGGTTAAACCACGGACCCAGTCCATGGCAGGAGACAGGGCCAGAGGAGTGCCTAGTATAGGGGAATCTAGAAGCCTCATCCATGACAAGAGAAAGGGACTTATCAGTATTCAGGCAACCTAGACCCCAAGAAGAAACAAGGCAAGACAATTTCTGCAGAAGGCAAGGCCTAGTCTTAGCCACCTATCTCAGGATCAAACAGAGCCTACCCACACCAGGCAAGAATAAGGAAGAGTACTTTGACTCTCTAACACAAGCCTCTAACTGAGGTTGGAGTCCAAGTAGAGCCAAAGAAAAGCTAATGTCCTGGTCACAAGGAGTATAAGAGTACCTGATAAAAATGAAACAGAGTACAAGTGGAATAGCTAGGGAGACAGAAATAGCAAGGATAGTTAATACCCAGAAAAGATAGAAGTGGACCTTACCTAAGAATTGAACTCTATGAAAATTAGAATGGGCCAAATACAAATGACTGTAAGGGACAATATAAATATTAATACCAAATCAAAAGATTGAAAAATAAGAAAATATAAGATATATATTATCTGAAACAACCAACTTAGAAGACAGATCACAAAGAGAAAAATCTAAGAATCATGAGACTATTGTGTGATGACCAACTCTGATAGACATAGCTCTTCTCAGCAATGCAAGGATCTAAGACAACTCCAAAAGACTCATGATAGAAAATTCCATCCACAACCAGAGAAAGAACTATGGAATCTGAATGCAGATACTTTCTCTCTTTTTTTTGCTTGTTTTTTCTTTCTCCTGGTTTTTCACTTTTGTTCTGATTCTTCTTTCACAACATTGACTAATGCCAAATATGTTTAATATGATTATACATTCTGGCCTATATCATATTCCTTGCTGCCTTGGGGAGGGGAGAAGGGAGAGAGGGGAAAATTTAGAACTCACAATCTTATAAAAGTGAATGTTGAAAACTAAAACCAAATATATTAATTAAAAAATAGGACAACAACAAAAAGAAACATCAGACTACCTAAAAATGAATGTACCCCCCCAAAAGAAAGCTTAGATATAACATTTCAAGATAACAAATGTAAAGTGCCCCGATCTCTTATAATTAGGGGGCAAAGTGAAAAAAGAATCTACTGAACTCCTAAAAGAAACCCCAAACTGAAAAGTCGCAGGAACATCATGGCTCATATCCAGAGCTTTCTGATCAAAGGAAAAATGCTCCAAGCACGCAAAAAGAAATGGTACAAGTACTGAGGAACCACAATCAAAATCACATAAGATTTGGATATTACCAATAAAGAGGAGAAGAGATCTTGGAGTATGATATTTCAAGAAGCAAAAGATAAAAGCTTACAACCAAGAATAATCTACCCAGAAAAACTGAGTATAATCCTGGAAGAGGAGTGGGGGAAATTGATCTTTAATGAAATAGAGGACTCTCAGGCATTCTTGTTTTTGTTTTTTTTTTTTGCTTTTTGGAGGGCAATTGGGGTTAAGTAACTTGCCCAAGGTTACATGACTAGGTTTTTATTTGTGTATGTTAAATGTGTGAGGCCGGATCCGAACTCAGGTCCTTCTGACTCCAGGGCCGGCGCTCTACTCACTGTGCCACCTAGCCGCCCCAACTCTCAGGCATTCTTAATGAAAAGAATGTAGGAGACACTTTGAACTGGAAATTCTGGAGATAAGAGAAACTTAGAGAAAGGGGTACAATTGTTAGAAGGTACTAGCTGATGACAAATTGTTTACCTGCAGATGGGGAAAAGGAAGAAGGGTCCTCTCAGAACTCTAATGTCTTAAAGGGTCATAGAGAAAGTTAAACAGGATAGGCAGATGTTTTGGGGGTGGTTTTGTTCTGTTTGGTTGGTATTGGGAAAGTATGGGGGAGGTACAAAGGACTATACTGGTGAAGAAAGGAAGAAAGAGAGGTAAATTACTATCTTACATCATAGGAAGACAAGAGATAAAGAGAATGCAAAAGGGAGGAAAGGCGGGCTGGCATCACATGGACCTCACTTTCATAGGAACTGGACAAAGGAGTGTAGAATGCACAAATATACAAATGCAACGATAGTGTTGTAGAAATACATTAAAATCAGGCTGGAAGGACTTCCGGAGAGTGGATCACCAGCAGCTATGGTGGTTTCCAGAATAATCAACCCATAAATGCCAAAGACAAAGTGAGAGGTCAGTGGACTTTGGGAACAGGGGGTCCGGGAATGCAGTCTGGCCTTTGCCCCCCAGAGGAAGAAGCAGCTGAGGTGCAGCAGCTGTGCAGATGCTGTTATGTGGTTGCTTCAGAGCTCGTGGCCTGTAGATTGTAGGGGAACTAAGCAACCATTCTGAGGGGTAATTGCTCTTGCTTTAACTTGCTTGGATCTGGATTGTGGTCTAGGGTGGAGGTCCTGGAGTGGGTGACCAGTGAGCCAGAGCATGTGGAGGCTTCAGAGAGAGCACCCAACTAATAGCTAAAACAGCTGTGAAAACCACAGCCATTTGGGACAAAGCTCTCCTCTCTGGAAGCAGAGTTCTACTGTGGCAAAAAGCCCAAAAGTCAAGTAACTGAGTGGCAACATGAGGAAGCACAGCAAGCACAGCAGTTAAATTTTAGATTTCCTATTTTGGGGACAAAAAGGATCAAAGCATGGAACAGGAGGAAGACAACTAAGTCCAAACTCTTGCACCAAAAGCTTCCAAGAAAAATATGAACTGGTTATAGGCCATAGAGGAGCTCAAGAAGGATTTTGAAAACCAAGTAAGAGAAGTAGAGGAAAAATTGGGAAGAAAAATGAAAATGATGTAAGAAAATCATGAAAAGAGAGTCAACAACCTGACTGAAGAATATAACACCTTAAAAAAATAGACTAACTCAGATGGCAAAAGAGGCTCAAAAAGGCAAGGAGGAGAAGAATGCCTTAAAAAGCCAAATTTGCCAGATAGAAAAAGAATCTCAAAAGCTCACTGAAGAGAATTATTCCTTCAGAATTAGATTGGAGCAAATGGAAGCTAGTGATTTTATGAGAAATCAAGATATTATTAAACAGATCCAAACAAATAAAAAATAGAAGGTAATGCGAAATATCTTACTGGGAAAACCACTGACCTAGAAAATAGATCCAGGAGAGATAATCTAAAAATTATTGGACTACCTGAAAGCCATAATCAAAGAAAGAACCTAGAAATCATCCTTCAAGAAATTCTCAAGGAAAATTGTCCTGATGTTTTAGACCCAGAGGGCAAAATAGAGGTTGAAAGAGTCCACCAATCATCTCCTGAAAAAGATCCCAAAAAGAAAACTCCTAGGAATATTAGAGCCAGGTCCCAGAGTTCCCAGATCAAGGAGAAAATATTACAAGTAGCCAGGAAGAAAAAATCAAGATAACACAGGACCTGGCAGCTTCTACAATGAGGGATGGAAGGGCTTACAATATGATGTTCTGGAGGTCAAAGTAGCTGGGATTAAAACCAAGAATCACCTGCCCACCAAAACTGAGTATCTTGTTTCAGGGGAAAATATGGTCATTCAGTGGAATAGAGGACTTCCAAGCATTCTTGAGGAAAAAACCAGAGTTGAATAGAAAATTTAACATTCAGCCACAAGAAGCAAGAGAAGCATGAGAAGGTAAACAGGGAAAAGAAATCAAAAGGAACTTATCAAAGTTGAACTATTTACATTCCTACATGGAAAAACAATAACTATGACAGATGAAACCTTTCTCAGTATGAAAATAGTTGAAGAAGGGTATATAGGCATATGAATACATATGTGAATGTGTGTATATATGTTTATAGGCATGCATGGATAGAGGGCACAGGTCGAATTTGGTGGGAAGGGATGATACTTAAGGGGTGAAGTTAAGAGGTGAGAGAGGAATGTGGTGAGAGAAGATGGGGAGAGACGGGGCAGGGTAAATTATCTCATGTGGAAGAGGCAAGGGGAAGTAGTTGCAGGGGAGGGGAAGAACAGGAATTCACATTGAATTTGGCTCAGGGAGAGAATGATATACATACTAAATGGGATATCTCACCCTGCAGGAGAGTAGGGGGGAGGGGGATGAGAGGGGGGATGATGGAGGGGAGGGCATGATGGGGGGAGGGGAGGTTGGAGGCACCCACTTTTGAAGAGGGACAGGGTCAAAGTAGGGAATGGACCAGGTGGGGGGGTGGGATGGGTGGGAGGGAAATATAGCCAGTCTTTTACAATATATCTACTATGGTAATGTTTTGCATAGCTATACATGTACAACATATACTGAATTGCTTATCTTCCCAGAGGGAGTGGGTGACAAGGGAGGAAGGGAATGGATCTGGAATTCAAAGTTTTAAAATTAAATGTTTCAAATATATATAAATACTATTATAAATACTATTTTGCATGCAATTGGGAGATAAGATATGCAGGCATTGGGGCACAGAGATTCACCTTGCCCTAATGGAAAAGTCGAAGGGGGTATGGGAGATGACATGGGAGAGGGCAGATTGGATGAGGGGATATCCTGTGGGACTGCTATTCTAGGCTAGTGGGTAGGGGAAAAATGGGGAAAAATTGTAACTCAAAATCTGGCAGAAATGAATGATGTAAACCAGAAGTTAATAAAGCATTTGGAAAAAAAAGAGGAGAAGGACTTTCAAGCATTCTTAATGAAAAACCAGCGTTAAACAGAAAATTTGACATTCAGATACAAGAAGCAAGAGAAGCATGAGAAGGTAAACAGGGAAAAGAAATCATAAGGACTTATCAAAGTTGAACTATTTATATTCCTACGTGGAAAAATTATAATTGTAACTTGTGAAACTTTTCTCAGTATGAGAATAGTTGAAGGGAATAGAAATATGTCTATATATGTATGCATGTGTGTGTGTGTCTATATAGGAGGGTATATGGTCATATGAATACATATGTGAATGTGTATATATATATATATATATATATATATATATATGTTTACAGGTATACATAGATAGAGGGCACAGGACCAATTTAATAGGAAGGGATGATACTTCAAAGGTGAAATTAAGGTGAGAGAGGAATATAATGAGAGGAGATGGGGAGAGACAGAATGGGGTAAATTATCTCATATAGAAGAGGCAAGGGAAAATTGTTTCAATGGAGGGGAAGAACAGGAAGGCAAAAGGGAATGAATCAACCTCATTCTCATTGAATTTGACTTAGGGAGGGAATGATATATACACTAAATAGGATATCTCACCCTACAGAAGAGTAGAAGGGGGAGGGGATGAGAGGGAGAAAATGGAAGGGAAGGCAGGCTGGGGGTGAGGGAAGTTGGAAGCACCCATTTTTGAAAAGGGACAGGATCAAAGTAGAGAATAGAACAAGTGGAGGGTGGAATAGGATGGAGGGAAATATAGTCAGTCTTTCACAATATATCCACTATGGAAATGTTTTGCTTAGCTACACATGTACAACCTATATCGAATTGCTTATCTTTCCGGTAAGGGTCGGTGACAAGGGAGGAAGAGAAAGAATCTGGAATTCAAAGTTTTAAAATAAAATGTTTAAATATATATGTATATCATTATTATTATTACTATAACTTTACATGCAACTGGGAAATAAGATATACAGGCACTGGGGCATAGAGATCCACCATGCCCTACTATAAAGTCAGAGGGGGGATGGAGGAAGATATGGGAGAGAGCAGATTGGGGGAGGGGATATTCAGTGGAACTGCTGTTGTGGGGTCGTGGGTAGGGAAAAATGGGGAGAAAATTTGTAACTCAAAATCTTGTGGAAATGAATTATGTAAACTAAAAAATAAAAAAGAGAGAAAACAAAAACAAAAAAATAGAATACGACACATTTTCAGGCACAGTCAAAATGTGAACTTGTTTTGCTTGACTATTTGGATTTGCTACAATTTGTTTTTCCTTCCCCCCCCGCCCCCCCCGCCCAATTTGGGGTTGGGTTGGGAGTGTAAAGAGATAAAAGAATAGGGTGGAAAAAAGAAACATCTTTTTTAAAAACAAAGAAAAAACAGAAGTCCAGAAAAAAAGGACAGACAAGCAGGACAGTTCTGAATATTGCGTTTTGACTTCATTATAAAGAAAAGCAAATTGTACATTTCAGAGGCTTGAGATTTCATATATAATCCTCCTTTCCTATTCTACTATGGATATGGAAATGCCCATTTTTATTTGTGTTTGTTAAGTTCAGAATAAAAGTAAATATTTTTTAAGAAGTCAAGAAATCTACAAGTTTACTCAGAGCTCCAAAGCTTTGCTACTCTTGTTATCTGGGTAAACAGTTTGTGTTGGCAGCACTTGTCTTGAAAATCCTCTGGGCACAGATCTTGCACTTCATGTATACATTTCCTGTTATTCAAGGCCAGTAGAATGTGTTTTACAATAGATGCAGAGTTGTCTCTTGGTTCAAGTGTCCAAAATCATCACAGAGGGTTTTCACAGTCATGAGTCCATATGCTTTGCATAGCATTTCATTACCTTCTTATGCATTTAGTAAGATTTCTCATGATGGTGTTCCAACTCCTATCATTCTTGAAACAGTGGTTTGCCTTCAGGGGAACTAAGCTTGATTTCCTCAGTATTGTTCTGTTCCCTCTTAGCCAGTATTACTGCTCATTCATTCATCTATTCAACGAGCATTTATTATTCAACATAGAACTGCATCCTGCAGCTGGGCTTACCTCTACTCATCCATGTTCGAACGTGGTAAGGAGAGTTGGCTCAAAGCTTTGTAAATGACTTCCACTAATGGTACACTGTCTGGAGGAAATCCCAGAATCTCAGCTGTGCTTCCCTGTGTCAGGGACCCTGCTGCCTTCATATCACAGATGGCCCATATATCCTCTCTGGGGGTCACCATAGTCTCTGATGCCTACAGGATAGGGCATCTGCAACTAACTAGGCTGGTGGCAGGATGAATGAGACCTTAGGGGGAAAGCTGAGAGGTGCACTGAAGGAGGAAATCATAGGACTTAGTAACAGATTTGATATAGGAGAGGGAGGAGACAGAGGTGACTATGGCCACATCCAAAGAGGAGCTTGATGCTCTAGGTCTCAGTTTTCACATCTGCAAAATGAGGGACTGGACTAGATGACCTCAAAGGTCCCTTTCATCTTAACATTCATGACCCTCATGCTGTCACCAGCTCCCATTGCCCACAATCTCACTTGTACTGCAGTCATTCATCCAAGTCATCTGGGTATAATTTTCTTCAACATCGAAACATTTGCCAAGTACCTACTATATGCAAGACACTGTACTGTGTACACTTGAGATATAAGGACAAAAGTGAAACAGTTTATGCCCTCAAGGAGCCCACATTCCATTGGGGAAAAACAACAACCACACAAAGAAGTCCAGCAGAAAATATATTGTATTTTATTTTTTGCTTTTTGGAGGGGGGAAGGTAGGGCAATTGGGATTAAGTGACTTGCCCAAGGTCACATGGCTAGTTTTTGTGTTAAGTGTCTGAGGCCAGATTTGAACTCAGGTCCTCCTGACTCCAGGGCTGGTACTCTATTCACTGTGCCACCTAGTTGCTCCAGAAAACATTTTTTTTTGGTTTTTGGAGGGCAATTGGGGTTAAGTAACTTGCCCAAGGTCACACAGCTAGGTTTTTTTTGTTTGTTTGTTTGTGCATGCGTTAAGTGTCTGAGGCTGGATCTGAACTCAGGTCCTTCTGACTCTAGGGCCGACTCTCTACTCACTGCGCCACCTAGCCGCCCCCAAGAAAACATATTTTTAAACATCTAAATAGCATCATCCAGTGGGGGATCACGAAAGGCCTTGAGGATACCTGAGAAATTTTTCAAAGGAAGGTAAAGAATTTAATAGGTAGCAATAGGTAAGAAAAGAGGACATCCCTGGCACAGGAGCAGCCTATATAAATGGAAAGAGGTGGCAAGAGCAGGTGGCTAGGTTCATTTTTGGCTCAAACATCCAAAGCTAAAAGCATAGAAATATTGCTTTTGCTTATGAGGCTTACCCTGACAGCATTGTGGGTTGTGAGATCATTGAGGGGCTTTACAGCAATGAAAATTTTTGCGAAATCTAGCCTCTAAAACTCCTAAATTACTTCAGTTCATAATTCACAGCATCCCAAATTTCAGTGTTAGAAAAAACCTCAGAGGCCATCTAGTCCAGGAGTGTGGAATTTGTGGCCTTCTTTTTGACTGAATCCAAGTTTTACAAAAAATTTTTTTTTATTGAGGGGAATTGTTCTATGAAGTTTGGATTCAGTCAAAAGTTGTACTTGAGGACCTAGAAGGTCACATGTAGCCTCAAGGCCACAGGTTCCCCACCTATAAGGCAGACCTTTTCCTGACTAAGAATGCCCCCTGCAAATATCCCAGACAAGGGGGCATCTAACCTTTGCTTGGAGACTTTTGGTGAGGAGAGAGTTACTACTGCCTGAAGCAACCCAGTCTACTTTGTGAATTCCCTAATTATTAGGGAGACTTTTTTTTCTGACACCAAGCCTAAATATGCAATTTCTCTTTGTAATTTCTACCCATTCTTCTTAGTTCTGCTCTCTGGGGCCAACAAAGAGAACTGTGAAATGAATGAATGAAAAAGCATTTATTAAACTCTTACCATGGGCCAAGCATAATGCTAAGGCTAAAGATACAAATATAAGCAAAGGCAATCCCTGCCACCAAGAAGTTTACATTCCTCTTTTTTTAACCACTGGGGGTCCCTATTCCAATCTGGAAGTGCAGATACTACCCCTGGTTCTGTCTCATTCTTTGACTTGCTCCATTTCTGACCTTCTCCCAAAGCACTCTGGTGGCCTAGGCTCCCAGTGGTTCATCATAGTAATACTGAACTTAGTACAGACACCTGATGGGCTTAGCTATCTGTGTTTCACAACTCTTGAGCACAGAAGATGCACCAGCCTCAGTTTCCCTAGTAGCAGAGATTACAAGCACACACCATTGAACTCAGTCAGAGTTTACATTCCAATGATGGAAGCAAAACACATAGCCTAGTGGTGTCTAGGGAGGAGTATTGTGGTCCAGATGGTACAGGAATGGTAAGTGAGGTCACTCTCTCGAGGAGCAATGGCAGAATTGACTTACTTATTCCTGGTTTACAGTTCCAGAAGTAGCAGGGGAAGGGAAGCTGTGGAGGAGGTGGCTAGTGAGCCCTGGATAAAGTGAAGCATGGGTCAGGCTTTCCAGAAATCCTGCTCTGGGAGAGGTAGTTACTAAGTTGGAAATGGGAATGGGGTTGGGGTAGAATGACCTACAAGGCATGGTCTCTGGTGGGAGTTCTGAGAGATTTGGTGAGGAAGCTATAGAAGAGGGATTAGGTTTCTTCTGCTTAACCTCAGAAGTCAGAACCAGGAACAATGAGTAGAAACTGCTTTTAAAAAAAAGCAAATGTAAGTTTAATAAAAATAATAGTTAATATAGCACTTACTATGTTCCAGGCACTGTGATAAAGGCCTCACAATTTATTATCTCATTTGATCTTGACAACCCCAGGAAATAGATGCTGTCATTATCCCCATTTTACAGTTATGGAAACTGAGGCAGACAGAGGTGAAGTAACTTGCCCAGGGTCACACAGTGAGGAAGTGTCAGAAGCTGGATTTGAATTCTAAACTTCCTGACTCTAGATCCAGCTGCTTTTTCCACTGTGCCACCTAACTGCCCCTGGACAGAAAAATTCCCTAATGGTTACTGCTATAATTCTTTCAGTGGTAGCCAAGAATTGGAAATTGAGGAGATGCCCATCAATTGGGTAACAGCTGAACAGGTTGTGGTAAATGACTATGGTATATGACTATTGTTCCATAAGAAATTATGAGTGGGTGGATTTCAGAAAAACCTGGAAAAACTTACATGAACTGATGCTGAGTGAAGTAAGCAGAACCAAGAGAACATGGTACACAATAACAGCAACATTGTGTGATGACCAATTTTGATAGACTCAGCTTTACTGAGCAATGCAACAATCTAAGACTATTCCAAAAGACTCATGATGGAAAATGATATCTATATCCAGAAAAAGAACTATGGCCTCTGAATGCAGATCGAAGCATGCTATTTTCTTCCCTTTTTGTTCTGATTCTTCTTTCACAACATGACTGATGTGAAATATGTTTAATATGGTGTATAGCTTATATTAGATTGCATGCTGTTTTGGGGAGGAGGGAGGAGTAGGAGGGGGAAAATTTAGAACTCACATATATACATATTATAAAAGTGGATGTTGAAAACTAAAAATAAATAAATAAGAAAATTAATTAATTAAAAAATAGTTACTGCCATGGAGCCAAGATGGCAGAACAGAAGCAGTAACTTTTATAAGCTCCTCCGTGAATCCCGTCACTAAACTTTAAAAAGTGAATCTGAATGGATTTTAGAGTGTCAGAATCCACTGGGAGACAGAGCATGGCGGAATCCAGCCTAGGAAAGTGCCCACGTGGGTTGGGGCAGGGGGAGCATGGAACGTGTGGGGGCTGTACCAGCATGAACTAGAGAGCAGAGTAGAGCAGAGAGAAGGAGCCCCAGCCAGCCGACTCACCCACTCCAAGGGTGATTCGCGGCTATCTCACCAGCATCTCACCACGGGACGGGAGGATCCATTGGAACCGGGTAAGAGAGGGCTCAGGACCCCCAGAAGATACAGCAGCTTCTCCTGGGGCTATCAGCCCCCAGTCTGGAAGTTTAGAAATCGCCTGCCTGATTTTCCAGGGGCCAGGATGGCAAAGTAGACTCTGGCTGCTCCTATTCCCCCTCTCTGACCAAGAAAACCCAGAGATAATTGTCCTACCCAGAGTAAAATCCTGAAATAGCAGAAATAGCCTCAGGTGTAGGAGTCACTGAGAAAGGGTGTAACTGAAGCAGCAAGGAGTCTGAAGAGAAGATGTGGAGGGGTCCCAACAAGCCCCACCACACCTGACCAGCAAAAGCCTTCCCCAGCAGTAGCCCAGGGTTACAGAGGCAGAAATCTGAAGTGGCCAGACCACCCCTCCTCCACAGATTACTCTGTGAGTCTCAGCATAATGCAGGGGAAACACTGAGAGTCCTGGCTTTGGCTTCAATCTAGACACCCAGAGGCTACCGCACACAAAGCCAACAATCAGGCACCTAGCTCCCAGCCAGAGAAATTAGTAAATAGGAAATTACAATGGGAAGGAAGCTGAGAAGGAGAAGGGGAAGGCAAGAAAGTCGATTAGAGCTTACAATACTTTCAGACAATTCTCTTCTCCCCTATATTTTCTCTTCTTTAGATTAAATGTGCTTGGTTTCTTCATTTGATATCCATACTGCAGGAATTCCTCCCCTCCCTCTCCCCAGCTATTCTCCCATTTTGTCAGTGTCCTTCCTGAGGTGGCCTCCAGAAAGGAAATCATTATTCCAGATGTTCTCTGATCAGTGCAGATTTCCATGGGATTGGCACTTTCCTAGTTCTGAACACGGTGTCTTTGACTGCAGGTTAAAATCAAATTACATTAGCCTTTTTGGTTAACCTCTCCTCCTTTGAAATTCATAACCTTACCAAATTTTCCATCCAGTCCATATTACAATGGCTGTGGTATATTTGCTCTCTCACCACCCTCCAAGCCATTCATTGTATTTAATTCATCCCAATGTTCTGTCTAGTCAAGATCTTGACTCTGTCACCAAGCATGTAAGCTATCCCTCCCAGACTGCCATCATCTGCAAATTGAATCAACATGGAGTCTACACGGTCATTCAAATTATTGATAAAGCTGTCAAACAGCACAGATTCCTGTCCAAGAGGAGATGAAATTATTCAATGCCTATTCTTTATGTCCAGATATTCAACCCATACTGAGTCTACTAAACTGCACTATCATCTAGCCAGGGTGGGTAACCTGCAGACTCAAGGCCATATGTGGCC
This sequence comes from Gymnobelideus leadbeateri, assembly GCA_011680675.1. NCBI lineage: Eukaryota > Metazoa > Chordata > Mammalia > Diprotodontia > Petauridae > Gymnobelideus > Gymnobelideus leadbeateri. Next base: position 9,548 of record WOXC01003535.1, on the reverse strand, counting down.
CTCTAGGTCTTCAAGTGTGGCACATTTGGATTCAGTCAAAGGACTGCACTTAAGGACCTAGAGAGTCACATGTGGTCTTGAGGCCACAGGTTCCCCACCTTTGACAGCCCATGGCATTCTGGTACTCCATCTTTTCTTCAGGAATAGCAAGAGGAATTTTGTCAAATGATTTGCTAAAAAAAAAAACCAAACATAAAAAACTATACATGTAGTATTTCCCTGATCAGTCTGTTGACCCACTCATAAAAAGAGATAAATTCAGTTTAGCATAATCTGCTTTTGGTGAAGCTGTGCTGGTTCTTTCTGATCAACATTTTTTTTTCTAGATAATAGTAAAAGTGGTAAAAGTTCATGCTTAAATAGCACTTTGTTTTCAAAGCACTTGGCATATATGTTAATTATTGGATCTTCAGTAACCATCTGTCTGTAGATCTTTGATAGGAATAGAGATCAAACTTACCATTCTGTTACTTGCAGAAAACATTCTCTTCCCTTTCATGGAAAATCTGGAAAATATTCATTTTTCATATTCCAATCACAGCATCACTCCATTTTAGAATTGGAAAGGGACACAGAGGGTCAATTAGTCCAACTCTGTACCTTAAGAATTCCCTCTACATCACCAATAAGTCATCATTCAGCCTCTGCCTGAAAACCTATATTGACAGGGAGCTCACTACCTCCCAAGAAGCCACACATCTTTTTTCTCAACTTCTATCCATTGTTCCTGGTTCTGCCCCCTTGGGACAAGCAGAACAAGTCTAATCCCTCTCCCATGTGACAACCCAGTAGATATTTGCCGACAGCTACCATGTTTTATAGGTTGAACATATTCTTTCAGCTGATAATTATATGGCCTGAATTCAAGCCCTCTCAGACATGATTCTGGGGTGTCTCTCATGTTCTCAATGACGTTTCAAAGATCACTGATGGCCTTGGCAATCACATATGCTTGATAAAGTAGTTCATATACATCATCAAGGGCAGCAAAGTACTTTCTTACTATTTCCTTACTAATCATTGGTATCACCTCTCGTTAGCCATTCTAATTCTTCTGTCTTCTGTTCAAAGATGATTATTTTTGGAATAGATTGCGTGCACGAGATCCAGCAGTTAATGAGTATAGTAATCTATTGTTTTGGGGATAAGAATACAGTATTTCACAAAAACTGCTGGGAAAACTGGAATACAGTAGGCCAGAACTGGGCATAGACCATTATCTAACACCATATACCAAAATCAAGTCTAAATGGGTGCATGATCTAGATATAAAGGTTGATACTGTAAGCAATCTGGGAAAGCAAGGAATAGTTTACCTGTCAGATTTGTGGAGAGGGAAAGACTTTAGGACCAAACAAGAATTAGAGAGAATTATAAAATGCAAAATGGATAATTTTGATTACATTAAATTGAAAAGCTTCTGTACAAACAAAGCCAATGCAACCAAGACCAAGAGGGAGGTGGGAAATTGGGAAAGCATTTTTACAACCTATGTCTCTGATAAAGGACTCATTTCTAAAATATACAGAGAATTGAGTCAAATCTATAAGAATATAAGTCATTCCCCAATTGATAAATGGTCAAAGGATATGAACAGGCAGTTTTCAGAGAAAAAAATTAAAGATATCTATAAGCATATGAAGAAATTCTTTAAATCACTATTGATTAGAGAAATGCAAATCAAAACAACTCTGAGGTACCACATCTCTCCAGTCAGATTGGCTAAGATGACAAAACAGGAAAATGACAAATGCTGGAGAGGATGTGGGCAAATTGGAACACTAATGCATTGCTGGTGGAGTTGTGAACTAATCCAACCATTCTGGAGAGCAATCTGGAATTATACCTAAAGGGCTATAAATAATTTCATACCCTTTGACCCAGCAATACCACTTCTAGGGTTATATCCCAAAGAGATCATAGATGAGGGAGGAAGACCCATATGTACAAAAATATTTATAGCAGCTCTTTTCGTGGTTGCCAAGAATTAGAAATTAAAGGGGTGCCCATCAATTGGGGAATGGCTAAACAAGTTGTGGCATATGCATGTAATGGAATACTTTTGTGCTATAAGAAACGAGGAGAAGATGATTTTCATATTTACCTGGAGAGGCTTATACAAACTGATGCTGAGTGAGAAGAGTAGAACCAGGAGAAATTTATATACAATCACAGACACAACATATGTGTGATGACCAACTATGACAGACTGGACTCTTCTCAGCAATGCAGTGATATAAAGCAATCCCAAAAGACTCATGAAGTAGAGAGATGCCTATATCCAGAGAAATAACTAGAAAGAACTGAGCTTGAATCCTGATGGAAGCAAACTACTTGATCTTTTTCTTTTCATTGTTTGGTTTTATTTCCTCTTTACCATTTTTCATTCCATCTAGTACAATAAGCCATTGTAATTGAACTAATGTCTAATATGAATGTAGTTGCAGATCCTATACTGGACTATATGCTGTAGTGGGGTGTGGGGGGAGGGAGGGAAGGGAAATTTGAAACTCAAAGAACTATGGAATTGAATCCTGTAAAATAAACAAACAAATTAATTTTGGAAAAAAGATGATTATTTTTAGAAGAGAAAAAAGAAGCAAAATAAATGCTGAATGGTTTTTTTGTCATACTTCTTATTATCCCACATACCTCAAGTAGTATTCCTAACCCAAACACATAAGGGGCTGATCAAACTAGGTACTGATAATTTGGATGAGCATGAAGGAAAGGCAAGCCTTCATTCTAGACACTGAATGCTTCTTCCTGTGGAGATTATGGGCGTGTCCCTTGGTACCTCCTAGAAGATATGCCTTAGTGTCTGGGCTTGCCCCCCAAGATGAACTGGATGGTTCAAACTCATAGAAAACTGAGTAGCCAATGTCAGGGGATGACAAGGTCAGAATGCTATATACATTGGGCGGCTAGGTGGCCGCAGTGAGTAGAGCGTCAGCCCTGGAGTCAGAAGGACCTGAGTTCAGATCCGACCTCAGACACTTAACGCACACACAAACAAAAACCTAGCCGTGTGACCTTGGGCAAGTTATTTAACACCAATTGTCCTCCAAAAAGCAAAAAAAAAAAAAGAAGAATGCTATATACATTGTCAGATGTAGTAACTGTGTTTTATGCAAGGGAGGGTTAAATCTGGGGGGAGGGAATGGCTTGTTCCCTTCCCCACTCCAGAAATAACTTTGATATGATGACAAGAAGCATCAATAAAACTTTGTAAATAAAAGAAAGTGAATGAGTCACTGGAATGTTGTGTGTTGCCTGAACTGTAACCTTAAGTGCAGTTCCCATCTGAGGAGAGTCCAAATCCCAGAGTAGCACTATAACTTTGGGAGAATGAATGAATTGCTGGGAAGAGAGAAAAGCAAGTCTATGCAGTTGACTTCATTGCCTCTGGGCTATTGTGAGTACTTCTATGTGTTTTTGCATTTTCTGTAGGATGGAATAAAGGATGTCTTATGCCTAAATATACATTTGCACCTTTGGTACTTATGGACCCTTTCCCTTTTTTCTCACTTTAAAAATTAAAAAATATTTATTATTTATTAATTTTAAACTTAAAAAAATTTGAGTTCCAAATTCTCTCCTTCCCTCCCACCCTTCTCCCGTACCCACTGAAGTGACAAGCATTATGATATCAATTATACATGTGAAATCATGAATAACATATTTCCGTATTAGCCATATTTCAAAAAAACAAGAAAAATAAAGAAAATGAAAAAATTATATTTCAATTTCTATTCAAGAGTTCATCAGTTTGGGGCAGCTAGGTGGCTCAGTGAGTAGAGCATCGGCCCTGAAGTCAGAAGGACCCGAGTTCGGATCTGGTCTCAGACACTTAATGCACACACAAACAAAAACCTAGATGTGTGACCTTAGGCAAGTTACTTAACCCCAATTGCCCTCCAAAAAGCAAAAAAAAAAAAGAGCTCATCAGTTTTCTAGAGGTGAATAGCATTTTTTCATCATGAACCCTTTGGAGTTCTTTCATAGTTGATCATCATTACAACATTTCTGTTACTGTGCACAATGATCTCCCAGTTCTTCTCACTTTACATCAGTTCACATAGGTCCTTGCTGGGTTTTTTTAACCGCCCCCTCATCATTTCTTATAGCACAATAGTAGTCCAACACAATCATATGCCACAACTAGTTCAGCTACTCCCCCACTGATGATTTCCAATTCTTTGATGCCACAGAAAGAACTGCTATAAATATTTTAAACTTTTTTTTGTAGGGGCAATTGGGGTTAAGTGACTTGCCCAAGGTCACACAGCTAGTAAGTGTTAAGTGTCTGAGGTCAGATTTTAACTCAGGTCCTCCTGACTCCAGGGCCAGTACTCTATTCACTGCCCCACCTACCTGCCCCTGCTATAAATATTTTAGTACATATAGGTCCTTTTCCCTTTTCTTTGATCTCTTTGGGATACAGACCTAATATTCGTATTGCTGGGTTAAAGAGTATGTACAGCTTTATAGCCCTTTAGGTATAGTTCTAAATTGTTTCCCAGAATGGTTGGACCAGTTTACAACTCCACCAATAACTCACTAGTATACCTGTTTTACCCTCATCCCCTACAGCATTTGTCATTTCTGATAGGTATGAAGGGGTACCTCAGAGTTGTTTTAATTTGCATTTCTCTAAGCAATAGTGACTTAGAGAATTTTTTCATATGACGATAGATAGGTTTGGTTTTCTCTTCTGAAAACTACCTGTTCATATCCTTTAACAATTGAGGAATAACTCTTATTTTTATAAATGTGACTCGGATCTATACTCAGTATATATTTCAGAAAAGAGGCCTTTATCAGAGAAACTTGCTGTAAAATTTTTTACATTACTTCATTGTCCCTGGTGCCTTTTAGCAAAATGTAGTTTCTCTGATTATCCCTTTTAATTAGGCCTATTTTTGCTTTTGCTTTGTCTGAGACTATGATTACTACCACTGCCTTTTTTTTAGTTTAGCCGAAGCATGTTAGACTCTGCTCCAGTTCTTTATTTCAACTCTGTGTGTGTTTCAATTATGCCTTTTGTAAACAACATATTGTTGGATTCTGGTTTCTAATTCATTCTACAATCTTTTCCCATTTTATTGGTGGGCTCATCCCATTCACATTCACAGTTCTGATCAATAACTGTGTATTTCCCTCCATCCCATTATCTTCTGTTTCTTTCTCTTTCTCTTTTTATCTTGTCCCTCCTCAAAAATCTATTTTGCTTTTACTCGCTGCCTCCCTTAATCTGCTCTCCTTATTATCATCCCCACCTCCTTTCTCTTATCCCCTTCCCCTCATATTTCTCTATTTGGTAAGTTAAATTTCTACACAAAACTGTGTATGTATGTGTGTATATATATATATATATGTTTGTGTGCATGTGTGTGTGTATATACACACACATACATATATCTATATATTCTTCTCTCTTTGAACAGATTCTGATGAGAGTGAAGTTCAAGTACTGCCTGATATTCCCACCCTTATTTTCCCCTCCACTATAAAAGTTCTTCCTTACATACCTCTTTTATGTGAGAAAATTTCCCCCATTCTACATCTCCCTTCTCCCTGTACATCCCTCTTTCTCCTCCCTTCATTTTTTTTGGAGATCATTCCAACACAATTGACTTGTACAATGCCCTCTGTTTATATAAACTCCTTTTAACTGCCCTAATAATGATAAAGTTCTTAGGAATTATATGTATCATCTTCCTATATAGGAATGCAAATAGTTAACTTTATTGAGACCCTTATGATTACTCTTTCATGTTTACCTTTTTATGCTTCTCTTGAGTCTTGTGTTTGGATGTCAAATATTCTATTCAGCTTTGGTCTTTTCATAAGGAATGCTCGAATGTCTTCTGTTTCACTAAATATAAATTTCCCCCTGAAGGATTATACTCAATTTTTCTGGGTAGGTGATTCTTGGTTGTAATCCTACTTTCTTGGCCTCCAGAATATCATATTCCAAGCTTTTTGTTCCTTTAACATGGAAGTCACTAAATCATATATGATCCTGACCATGGTTCCACAATATTTGAATTGCTTCTTTCTAGCTGCTTGAAGTATTTTCTCTTTGACCTAGGAGCTCTGGAATTTGGCTATAATATTCCTGGGAATTTTCATTTTGGGGTCTCTTTCAGGAGGTGATCATTGGATTCTTTCAATTTCTATTTTACACTCTGCTTCTATGATATCAGGGACGTTTTCTTTGATCATTTCTTGAAATAAGATATGTACATTCTTTCTTTGATGATGGTTTTCAAGTAGTTTAATAATTCTTGAATTACCTCTCTCTGACTTATTTTCCAGATGAGTTTTTAATGAGATATTTAACATTTTCTTCTATTCTTTATTCTTCTGACTTAATTTTTTTCTTTTTTTCTTTTTCTTATTCATTTGTTTGTTTATTTTTAGTTTACAAAATTCAACTCCATAGTGCCTTGAGTTTTAAATTTCCCTTCCCTCCCTCCCCCCACCCCCCACCCCCCACAACGGCATATAGTCCAGTATAGGATCTTCAAATACTTTCACATTAGACATTACTCGGGTTACCAAGGCATATTGTACTAGATGGAATGAAAAATGGTAAAGAAGAAATAAAACCAAACAATGAAAAGAGAAAGATCTAGTAGTTTGCTTCCATCAGGAATCAAACTCAGTTCTTTCTAGTTATTTCACTGGATGTTGCATCTCTCTCCTTCGTGAGTCTTTTGGGATTGACTTATATCACTGCATTGCTGAGAAGAGTCCAGTATGTCATAGTTGGTCATCACACATATGTTGTGTCTGTGATTGTATACAAATTTCTCCTGGTTCTAGTCTTCTCACTCAGGATCAGTTTGTATAAGCCTCTCCAGGTAAATATGAAGTCCATCTGCTCCTCGTTTCTTATAGCACAATAGTATTCCATTACATGCATATACCACAACTTGTTTAGCCATTCCCCAATTGATGGGCATCCCTTTAATTTCCTCTTCTTTGCAACCATGAAAAGAGCTGCTATAAATATTTTTGTATATATGGGTCTTCCTCCCAGTTCTATGATCTCTTTGGGATATAACCCTAGAAGTGGTATTGCTGGGTCAAAGGGTATGAAATTATTTATAGCCCTTTGGGCATAATTTCAGATTGCTCTCCAGAATGCTTGGATAAGTTCACAATTCCACCAGCAATGCATTAGTGTTCCAATTTGCCCACATCCTCTCCAGCGTTTGTCATTTTCCTGTTTTGTCATCTTAGCCAATCTGACTGGAGAGATGTGGTACCTCAGAGTTGTTTTGATTTGCATTTCTCTAATCAATAGTGATTTAGAGCCTTTCTTCATATGCTTATAGATATCTTTAATTTCTTTCTCTGAAAACTGTTCATATCCTTTGACCACTTATCAATTGGGGAATGACTTGTGTTCTTATAGATTTGACTCAATTCTCTGTATATTTTAGAAATGAGTCCTTTATCAGAGACATAGGTTGTAAAAATGCTTTCCCAATTTCCCACTTCCCTCTTGATCTTGGTTACACTGGCTTTGTTTGTACAGAAGCTTTTCAATTTAATGTAATCAAAATTATCCATTTTGCATTTTATAATGCTCTCTAATTCTCGTTTGGTCCTAAAGTCTTTCCCTCTCCAAAAATCTGACAGGTAAACTATTCCTTGCTTTCCCAGATTGCTTACAGTATCATCCTTTATACCTAGATCATGCACCCATTTAGACTTGATTTTGGTATATGGTGTTAGATAATGGTCTATGCCCAGTTTCTGCCATACTGTATTCCAGTTTTCCCAGCAGTTTTTGTCAAATAGTGCATTCTTATCGCAAAAACTGGGGTCTTTGGGTTTATCAAACAATAGATTACTATACTCATTAACTGTTGGATCTCGTGTGCCCAATCTATTCCATTGATCCACTACTCTATTCCCCAGCCAGTACCAAGCAGTTTTGATGACTGCTGCTGTATAATACAGATTAAAATCTGCTATAGCTAGTCCATCTCCCCTAGCATTTCTTTTCATTAATTCCCTTGATATTCTAGACCGCTTGTTCTTCCAAATAAATTTTGTTACTATTTTGTCTAGCTCTATAAAGTAGTTTTTTGGTAAAATGATTGGTATGGCACTAAATATATAATTTAGTTTGGATAAAATAGTCATTTTTATTATATTAGCTCAACCCAGCCACGAGCAATTGATATTTTTCCAATTAGTTAGATCTGACTTTATTTGTGTGAGAAGTGTTTTGTAGTTGTGATCAAATAGGTCCTGGGTTTGTTTTGTCACGTAGATTCCCAAATATTTTATAATGTCTACGGTAACTTTAAATGGGATTTCTCTTTCTATCTCTTGCTGTTTAATTTCATTAGAGATATACAGGAATGCAGAGGATTTATGTGGGTTTGTTTTATATCCTGCAACTTTGCCAAATTAATTTATTGTCTCAAGTAGTTTTTTACTTGATTCTCTAGGATTCTCTAAGTATATCATCATATCATCTGCAAAGAGTGATAGCTTGGTCTTTTCTTTGCCTAATTTGATTCCTTTGATTTCCTTTTCTTCTCTAATTGCTACTGCTAACCTTTCTGGTATCAGATTGAATAAGAGGGGTGATAGTGGACACCCTTGTTTCACTCCTGATATTACTGGAAATGCTTCTAGTTTATCCCCATTGCATATAATACTTGCTGATGGTTTTAAATAGATGATGTCTACTATTTTAAGGAAGGCTTCATTTATTCCTATACTTTCTAGTGTTTTTAATAGGAAAGGATGTTGTATTTTGTCAAAAGCCTTTTATGCATCCATTGAGATAATCATGTGGTTTCTGCTAGTTTTATTGTTGATGTGATCAATTATACTGATGGTTTTCATAATATTAAACCATCCTTGCATTCCTGGAATATATCCTACCTCATCAAATTGTATTATTCTTGTGTTAAGTTGTTGTAGTCTTTTAGCTTTTATTTCCTTTAAAATTTATGCATCTAAATTCATAAGGGAAATTGGTCTATAATATTCTTTCTCTGTTTTATCTCTTCCTGATTTAGGTATTTTTGTCATAGAAAGAATTTGGTAGGACTCCTTCTTCACTAATTTCCCCAAATAGTTTGTAGAGTATTGGAATCAATTGTTCTTTAAATGTTTGATAGAATTCACTAGTAAACCCATCTGGCCCTGGGGATTTTTTCCTAGGGAGTTCACTGATGGCTTGTTTGATTTCTTTTTCTGAGGTGGGGTTAAGTAATTTACTTCCTCTTCAGTTAATCTGGGCAACTTGCATTTTTAAAATATTCATCCATTTTACTAAGATTGTCAAATTTATGTGCATACAATTGGGAAAAATAATTCCTAATTATTGTTTTGATTTCCTCTTCATTGGAGGTAGATTCACCCTTTTCATTTTTTATACTCATAATTTGTTTTTTCTTTCTTTTTTTATCATATTGACTAAGGGTCTATCAATTTTATTGTTTTTTTTTTCCATAAAACCAGCTCTTAGTTTTATTTACTTATTCAATAGTTTTCCTTTCTTTTTTATGCTT